>JAUMHH010148322.1:0-18701 GCA_032359455.1 Chlamys rubida | reverse complement strand
CCCCCCCCCCCCCCCCCCCCCCCCCCACACACCCACAATATTTGTTACAGCTCCCATTGACGCAAATAGTATGACTTCATAGAACTGCATACTTCATGGAACTAAAGTCATTATTACGTCATAATAAAGCATTCATACAAACGCATATGACGTCATCATATGGCACAGATGCATTAGATGCATAAAAGTCGTTATGGCGTCATAATAAAGTTATTGCACAAATACACATGATGTCATCATATGGCATAGAATGTCACAGATGCATTATATGCATGGAATTCATTTTGGTGTAGTAACAAAGTTATTTTACAAATACACATGATGCCATCATATGGCATAGAATGGCACGGATGAACGTATTTCTGTTTATACGCATACAAAGGCTGTATGACGTCATAGGACAAAGATAAGTAAGAAAAAGCATGGACGTTAAACACAAGTGATTGCACATATCAAATTAATGAAATACAACACAAAATACAGATTTTTAGTGCTTCTTTTATTCATCGATGATGCTTAGGGAAAAGTATAGCTTAAAGTATATACTCGTACATGGAATACGACATCATACGCCTTGGTATGCTGAAGTGTCAAATAAAAGTCTTTGGACATAACTACAAAAGCACGTTATAGTAAACTTAACAGATGTTCTGACACATATACGCTGATATGTGACATTTAAAATTAAACCTGTAACCTAATTAAATTAACGTGATGTCCACGTACTAAAGTACAACAGTAAATGTCAACTAACACTGCCCCACACATGAATAGACAGGTATTACGGATTCGAAACATTAACCTTTAAGATTTATGAATGCATTAATCATAAATATGATAACTGCTTCTAATTTGTCGTCATGCGTATGTCAACTGTCGGCATATTTACCTTACACCATAGTATTGCATTAATGCTGCGAGATAAACTTTTAAAACTTAGCCTATGTGGTGCACGGACACTCTACTTACCTGTCGGTAACGATTAAACAATCGCTCGCACATTACCGCAACCTGAAGCGTCCATTACTCTCTCGTTGACAATATGTAAATTTGCGGATTAGAAAAAACGTAATTTGTCATCCATCTGGGAAGAAGACAGAAGCTAACGGATCAGGATAATATGTTTGAAGTGTGGAATAAAACTTATCCTACTTTCCAGGTGTTTAACTGGGTCTGTGCCTTAAGTTGTCCGTCACGTTTAGGAGCTAGTGACACACATTCAAGTACTCTCGATATGCTTAGAAAAATCAGAAAGGTTAAAAATAATTGTAACGCTAGCAGCTATAATGTATGTCGTGTTTTGTAAAAGCATCTTCAATTTGGTACCAAATGATTGATTTAAATGTCTGCTTAAGGCGTATTGTGGTGTTTTAACCAATTTTTCACGGGGATCACAGGTTTTCTTGGACGTTATAATTATGTAATGAAATATTGGGGTAGTGTATGTAAGTGATGACCATTACTACACTACATAGCAACTTCGCTGTACTGGTCATGAGGTACGCGGTGCAGCACCCGAAAATATCAGCGGATATGTTGTTCCACTCCTAAACCGATGCTTGTGCGAGCTCATGCAAGCCGGATTGTTAATTCAGGCGAGGTCATAGTCTCTAGATCTCCAAAATATGTTCTACTGGGGGGCAGACCAGTGGAATTATAAAACCATCAAAAACCTAAATATTGTTTTGTTGCGGGAATGCCCTGGTCACATGACGAATGTGGGTTGTCGCGTGTTCATGTTGAAAATGGCTCCTGCTCCATGCCACTCCAGAAACAGGACAATCATATCTCAAAATTTCATTGTGATAAACCACAACCCACCTGGTGCAAATACCATAGGGAATAAAGCCCTTGACCATGATGTTTCCCCTGCCAGCCTCTCAAGTTTGGAGACAGTCTGCGAAGCGATCATCACAACATCGCCGGACTTGCTGCCTCCGATCACCAACAGTAACAGCAGAATCAGGACTCGGCTATTTTCCCGAGTGGTAGTAAATCGTTGTCTACTACTATTTGGACGGTCGGATGTCGAAGCTTGTTGCGTTAAAACATTGCAATGAACGGTTTACTGTTTTCAGGCTGAATCAAAAACGTCTCACAACTTCATGTTGATGTTCCCACCTGACTGATACCAATGACCTATTCTCTCTATATTTTAGACAGCCAGGGCAATGCTGAAACTCTAGAACGCTCTGGCGATTAAGCTTAAGAAAATTTCTCTTTAGCTTATTTATTTTGCGTCAGACTAGTAAACCAGAGGTCCAAGGTTTGACACCTTAGCGAAGGCATTTCATTAAAAAAAGTGACCTCTGTCACGTTGGAACATTGGAATTACTGCCACAATAGTCATTCTTGCTCTTACTAGCATCGCTGTTAGCCAGAGGTCCCCTTATAGTAAGCCAGATGTTCCCTCATAGGAAGCCAGAGGTTTCTGGTACATTTGTACCTTCAGAGACGCCGATGCAATAGAGGTTATAATGTTTTAAATGCCTCCACTAGGAGTCGAGCTCTGGTTTATTGCTTTACCGAATTTTGTATTTCATTTTAGAATGCTTAACACTCGGAAATTGCTACAAACCCCTTTTTATGCGTTATAAAAGTTGGCCATCCACTTATCATGCTAAATAATATACACTAAGTATTATTTAAACTCTTTTAAGGCTAACTACATCAGCTGACAATACAGCAGTTTGGTAGAGATTCACATATATCACATATTGTTTGATTTCTTAGAAAAACCACCAAAGACGGGGAAAAAACAATTCTCTGTCATTCGTATATGACCGAATCAAAGATAAAACAACAACACCATTGTTTTCCATATAATGAATAATTTAATTTATCTCACTTTCAGTATTTATTGACATAATATTATAATACAGTGGTAGAAATGTGCTGAACAGTTTTTGTTGAGGACATATTAATTTTTAATTATTATTTTGTTGACTTACTACATTTGGTTATACTATTTACCACTCCTATCAGTTAATTTTCAAAAGGCACAAAAAAAACTCAATCTTTTGTGACTTTTGAAAATTGATTAACAAGAAGACGGTAAATACATAATGCTACTTATGAGTAACACGACAGTATTTACGGGTTGTTATGTAATAGTCTTCATACCAGGCCACAGATTTTACGAGTTTTCTATATCAGGCCTGTAGACCAACTGCCCGGTGGCCTGATATAGGTCGATGTCCAATCTGGGGTCAGTTATTAAAACAACTATACATGTACATCACATTTTATAACATAAAATGACCATGTACATTTTCGTTTTGTACATCATTAAACGACTTTAAAACAAGAACAAGTTCTCATGTTGTTTCACTTATTTCAACGTACACTCATGTATCGCTTGTGTCAACACTTACAAACCTTTTTAATATCGTCTAAATCCATAACTTTATTTGCTGTAATTGTTATTTCCAGTTCATTGTTTCTTGCAAATAACAAACACAGCAAACGGGTTTTAAATCCTAAGAAGGACACAATTAAACACTTGGGTCATGTAGCACATGTTTGAGACCCGGATTTGGGCTAATATGTTAAGAAGCGGTCGATATCTGGATGATATCGATAGGTTATTATACCAGTGGGCAAAAGCAATATCGACAGATTGAAAAAAAATATTACATATACAATTTGAGTGATATTTTAAGCAAGTATATATTGTGATCCATTTAAAGCACTAGATCCCATCTAACTAATATTTCCTTCAATGTATTTACATGCGTAAGCAGAAAAGAAATAGCGGCAGCGCGATCAATATGATTTGGTATATTTTCAAGGCAATCAACGCCATGGTCAAAACAAAGATATAAAACAATTATATTACACAATTACACGAAATTACAAGACAAAAAAACAATTATCCAATTTTAACTCTGCAACTAAAGCACTAGTGTTTATACATATCGCTTTGGTCGGCTTAGAGCTGAAAAATATATAGAGTGAAACCTGACTTTAAGGACATTTGATTTCACTTAAGAACATCCTGCCATATGCATTATTAATTTAGTACTTCTTCCTAAAAAGTAAATGTAATCCTGAGTTTACCGACAAAAGCTTTGTATAGATGACTAAATGATCAAGTCCCTTTAATGTCAGGAAAATGACAATCAAGGAGCATCTACGATACACCAGGGGTTACGCTCAATTACACTCACGGAACCCTGGGATATGCCATGACGAACTCGAAGGCTCAGCACTCTCCGCCTTGTGGATAATACAAACAGACTAGTTTTATCATTTGATGTACACCAACAGAATCGCGCGGCAGCGTTGCGTAAACATTGACCGGCTTTGAAGTTGGATTTCGCGCTCCACTGTAATCTTCAAAGGACAGGAATCAGCCTAGCGATTGGTCAGGTTTGTTTTACCTGAAACCAATCAAATAGCTTACTGTGTGCCTTTGTCATGACATATCCCAGGGGTGCAGAGAGCGTAATAACCCCTTATGCAGTAATATATAGTTACTAGACATAAATCGTAGCAGATGAAATATGGAAAACAGCATTTTTTTTTCTTTAATTACAATATTTCACACTCTGACAGGCTCGGGAAAAAATGTAAATGAAACATTTCATTTCATCAAAGAACACCATCTGTGTATCAATTTTAACACACAAACATGAATATAATAATACTAATAAAATTGTTTAAGTGTATTAAATTTGAATATTTATTAAATTAATGGTAAGAATGTAGATCAAATGGAAATTGAAATAATCTTGTAAGTCAACCAACCGCAATATAGGTGGGGGAAAAATCGATATATTGTTATGGAAATCGATGAAGTTTAAGAATCCCTGTCCGGAAACTCTACTGAAACCGTAAATACTCTGGCAAGCTATCGTTTTGATAAATAATTTCTGAAAAGAAAATTATCCCTTGCAGGGCTTCTATGAAAATCAACATGAAATAAAGAAAATAAATTCGACAACAATATTCAGCGGGGCTAGATCGCGATCCGAACCCTGAACTACAGATTATTATACTATAACTCTAGCCGACTTAGCTACCTGATCAATGGAGGTTTCCTGGCCCATATGTGGTACAGTTATATCCAAAACGAAATCAAGCGGAGAATACTGTACAAAAAACATTATTCAGTGGGGCAGGGATCCGTTGAAGAAAACTGTTCAAACCCACTCTGTCATTGCTTTTGATATTGTTAGACAAAACACTGATCTAAATCATTTGTGAGGCATTATAAATCTCTTTGCAGTACGTGTTGTTTTTACCAAAAGAACATAAATGACACACAGCCTTCTTCGGAAAATACATTGAGCTAAGCGGTCATGCCCTTTAAAGTAGGATAAGAAATGCATAAATCTGACAATTTGATCTCCTCCATTTCCTTTGTATCACACCTACCACTCAAGCCCGTGTTCTGTTGAGTGATCAGCCTATGCGTGTCATACATTGTATGATTGATATAAACTATTAATGGGCGTCAAATCAGCATATATGTCTATGGTGAGCTTGCTCTTTTTCATTACTCTACAAGAACAATATACGTTTTATGATAAAACAGCGAGGTTCCTCACCTGCTGAAAAGTACGTCATTTGTATATTATTAAAAATAAAGTTTAATTAATTAATATTTTGAAATATTGCTTGCAAAACGTCGTGATAGTTATTTGAAATTTAAGCTTTTGTTGTTTGTTAACAGATATATGTATGTAATACATTCGCTTGTCATTGCAACTTGACTAAATAAATGACATTTTTAAACCTGAAACATGTGTACCTGACAGGTTTATGATAAGTTCGTCATAAAGTTTTTATGACGAACTTGTCATGCATGATTGGTTGAAGTAATTCGAAACAGATAAACTATGAAACGATTATCAACACAGGTTTTGACTGATAAATTATTTCAAAGCAATAAATCAATTAATATAACTTATCAGAAATTGCTGTGAAAATTGCTGAGCCCGAATTTTAACGAAAAAATCCACGTTTTGAATTTGAAAGTGTTCCTTCGGTGTCTTTTGACTATAAAATAACCATCTGCACGAGGGAAATATTTATAGCCATAAGTCAACATGGACGCCATAACCCATAAAGCTTTCAGGTAATTTCAAAGAGAAGGAATTCATATGAAAGCAAAATAAGTGTTCGTATGCGTGTTCAAATTGTATAGGCATATTGCCAAAAACAACACCAATAAAAAAAAATGGAAATTTATTGAAGAAGAAATATACGACTCTCACTTGGAAAACTAAACGCAATGAAAACGGAATGCAGGATATCTCAATTTAAAGATAACGTTTGTATTCAGGTTCGTCCCTTGCAATCCTGTTAACATCTTAAAAGTACTTAGACGATCACATTATGTGATATAACAACGCCCCAGAAATATATGCCTTTGTGATGCTTAATATGTTTCCTATGACATGTGACGTCATTTCATCTCTCCGGTGTAAAGATCGCGACTCGAACTTTCACAAATAATAAAAATAATAAATAAAAGATAAAACGAAGCACCACGATTAGAAAACCAGAAGAATTAGATCCAGGGACGTTTGTTAAAATGAAAATGAAAAAAACCCACTTTCACCATATCCAACAGATGGTACCGTCAGTAAATATCTTTCGCCTTCATTAATTACTGCAGTGTCTATCTCTATTTATTTTTAACCCTGTAAACAGCTTTGCATGCTAATGCTTCATTGTAAAATATCTCATCCGTCAATAGACGTGTTTCCTTTTAAACCGTTTTGTAACCTTTAGTGAGCGAAATTTAGCTGTATATTAAGCAAACCTTGATAGATAAATATCAAATCTGGTAAAAAATATTTACTTTGCAAGACAAGCTGTTTGCCACCTGACGACCGAAAAAATGTCAATATGTGTCTATTTTGAAGTATTCACAACATTCCTGTAAATAAGACATTGACATTCGTGTTTTTTTATGAGTGTAAGGTACGAGAACTCCGGGTCAATAAACCACTATAGAAAACGTTTGCGTTAATTACGGTATATTGATTGATTTATAGGCGAGTTTACGTCTTCATAATAGCTAAGTCTTATAACGGTTGTGTGTTCAAAGCTGACGGGGCCATTTAGGGGTTATTTAAAAGTGTTATTACACTGAAATGCTGTTAGCAACCTGGAATCGATAACAGCTTCCCACCAGGTCATATTGTTCTGAAAAATGGCTAACTATGAGAACCTAGGGACACATAACACCAAGGAAAGTGTTGATCAGAGATAAGAGAAAAAGTAGAGGAATCAAGTATTTCAATTGAGACAATAGTTCAAAATGAAGCATTATAAAGGGTACGAATAATATTAAATTAACAGAAAAATATAAGATTTGAAAAAAAAATCAAACAGTTTTTTAAAGGTATGCCTTCAGAAGGAATTCGCCCAGTGTTTCCTTTTTGTTCCCCATCAAATATGCCCTGTTTTGCAAGAACGAAAAAGAAACGTGGTTAACATTTCCTGTTTTACAGAAACTAAATGACAAACGACAATGTTAGAGGTCAAAAGCCAATATAACCAAAAATGTAACACATCAAAACGTAAATACCAACGAAAACGTAACAAGCTTAGGTCAACACAAACAGAAATTGGGACAAGCAAAAGTAAAACAAAACTGCAACGTAACACGCCGACAGCCTACACAAACGGCGACTCAACACGCAGAAAGTCAACACAAACTGCAACGTAACACGCCGACAGCCTACACAAACGGTGACTCAGCACGCAGAAAGTCAACACAAACTGCAACGTGTCACGCAAAAAGTCAACACAAACTGCAACGTATCACGCAAAAAGTCAACACAAACTGCAACGTAATAGGTCAAAGCAAACGGCAGCGTAACAGTCCGTAAATCAACGCGCATGGCAATCGGACTTGCCGAACGTCAACACAAACTGCTACGTCACACGTCAAATGTCAACACAAACGAAAAAGTAACACACCGACAGCCAAACAAAATAACAACAAAATACGCAGAAATCCTTCAAGAACGTGGAAAAGGCAGACGTGAGACATGTCAAAATGGTAAAAAAAAGAAAAAAGCACTGGATTAATAATTAGAAAGATAATAAATGCATTTTGCTGATGTAATATATAAGCTGTAAGGCAATGGTGCACTAATGTCTAGATAACGTACCATCCATCAACTGGTTGCTAGACCAATATACTATGTCTACGTGTTACGGACCTTATACAGGGGTTGTTCATTTATGTGTGGCTTGGCACATTCGTCAGAGTAAGCAATATATATAAAGTCATAAACTACAATTTAGGACATGTGTACGATGTTTGATGGACAGACCTGGACATCTTGAGTGTAATTTCATTACAAGAATGCCCGGTGTTGCGTATATTACAGAGTGCCTTGTTTAATACTGTACACTTTCGCATTTGATTAGTATATATGTAATAGATTTTTCGACATTTTTTATTCCATATCCAGTCTTCAATGGTATTATCTTTCTTGGGCCAGATTTTAATGTCGATACCACTCGATATAAAATAAACCATATATGCTAATTAGTAGTTATTTTATGTTGGTAGGAAATATATCGTACCGTACAATGTAAATCTTTAATTACATATTAAATATGCCGTGTATTTGATAATTGTCAATTATGGACTTTTGTTGAGGTGAATATATGGTTATATGAACCCGAGAAAGAGATATTAACCGAGACTTCGTTCCGGTTAGTATCACTTTCTCATATAACCACATATCCACCAAAATAAAAATATTTTATTGTTATATTAGATGCTAAGAAATGTTTTAAACATTGAACAAAACCAAAACGTTTGAAAATTATAGGGAGGGAAGTATTTGCATTTGGCAGAGATCAACGTGTCGTTACAAGTAAACTGACGTCATAAAGTGATTATTAACCTGCTCTATAAAAATGGTAATTCTGATTCAATATCACAAATCACCTACCTCCACAAGATTGTGATCAAGCCAATGAGGATATAGAAAAAATTTGTCATCTTATACTCTGTTATGCATATTCATCTCTCCTTCATTCCAACATATATCAGTTGAATAAAATTTGAAAATTTTTAATACGTTTTTGAGGTGATAAATGATAATGAGGTCAGAATGATTATATCATGAAAAACATATTTGTAAATGACAAAGATATTGCATTCATTGAAATATGTATCATATGCTTTTGTTTTAGTACTTATTAATATAATTATCAATACAATGAACGCAGTCATACATTCTGGCATTGTAAATGCCATCAAAAACTATCTACACATATATCAGAATAGTAATGATGTATATTGATAACAGATGCTTTTTACCCTTGTTTTCTTTACTCAACTGGTGAACAATACTTGGATGATATCAACCCACATATATGCCCGCACTCTCTCACCTAAACAATTATCATACAAGATTATATTCGAAAAGCTAAAAATGTGCAAGTATAACACTTTAACACATGAATATGTATGTAATCATAATATCCGACATTAATTCTTTCATGAAATTTTAATTTCTGCATAAATAAAATGTCATGCACCTAGCAAACTGGGGGTCAGAAAAATGAAAAATACATAAGTAATTGTTAACTGTTTAAATCGTGACACAAGCATACTATATATCAATAACATAAACAATTCAACTTGTTGTCATACCAACCTCGTCAAGTAGTTTTGGAATGTATTATCGTACCTGTAAGCAAGTTGATGCAGTTCACGCATACAACGATATTTTCTCATGAACTTGCCGTGAGAATTTACATCCTTCGTGAATTGACCTCGCACTCATTAGCATTAGCTACTGTATTGTCCACGGGTTGTTATCTGTTGAAGTGAAAGACTGGAGTAGTATGAACCATAAAGTTCTAACCCATCAAAAGATCAATTAACCTGCTCCATTGACTCTCGATTCGATTTTCGACAACATTCCTCCCCGACGTCCGAGAAGGTGTCGCCGATCCTCCTGAAGAACTTGCTCTCGATTCTGAGTTTCGCGGAGACGACTCCCCCGTCCGACGGGGTGATACCGCTATCCTAGAACCCGAGTTGGGAAATTGTCTTTGCACGGGTTGACTGTTTTTTCTTTTGTTTCTTAATTCTATAAGTCTTCGCCTGCGATTATCTCGTTGTCTTTGAAGATATTCTTGTCGATTTCTATTGTCTCTTTCCCTATTTCTCATTTCTATTTCATTTTGTCGTTTTCTTTCCAATTCTAATTTCATCTGTTGTTCTAGTTTTCTTTGTTGAGCTTTGTCAATGTTTAATCTTCCCGATTTTCTCTTATTTTCTAATTTAAATTGTTCTTGTTGTTTTTTCAACCTTTGTTCATAAAGAATCTGTTGTTCCATCCTTTCGTAGATGGACATTGATGTAGGTTTTGGCACTGGTGACTGTTTGTTCGCGGAAATAGCTGGGGGTTTCTCAACGATTTTACCTATATTTACTTTATTTCTAACTTCGTTATTAGAGCTAGGCCTATTAAACCTGTGCCTATTTACCGTATTTCTTATACCAAGCTGTCTATCTAGCTGAGACTGTTGCATCGTTTTATTGCTTTTTTGTTGTACCTGTACTTTCCTAGCTAACTCAGTTGGGATTTTGTAGTGAAATTCAAATCTGGGTGCTTCATTGGTAGGACTGCGTTGTCGTGTCGACTGACTATTTGTACGCCCCCACTTCTTCGAGTGTCGACGACTTGGCAGTTCCTGGTTAGTAGCAATGTTTTCTCTTGGCTTTTGTCGCCAAAACACCTGTCCGAACGCATTAGAAAGAATCTCTGAATCATCCTTGGGTTTCAGTGTACTGGGTATCTTTGGCGGCCCTTGTATATCTTTGGTCTGTATCAGAGGAGTGCCTGGCAAATGTGGAGAGCGTACTCTCTCCGTCCACTGTCTTTCTGCTGCCAACTTTCTTGCCAAGGCGTTTTGCCGCCGAAGTTCATTCCTTTGTTGCTCCATAAGTTGCTGCGTTGACGTTCTGACCTCATTTTGAGATTGCCTTGGCTGAAAATCTTGACGTGAACTAAAACTTTGGAACATAGAAGGAGGTGGAGGAACAAAAGAACGCTCTGGCACGGAGCTAAACTGCTGATTCATGACTGGCGCGTTGAAACGTTCCGCGCTTGATTTACACTGCCAAGGTTGGAATGATTTTATTCTCGAGAGTGGCGTGGGATTCTTCAGCCAATCGAGTGTCTTTTTCACTGATACAATAAACACATCCGGTCTCGAAACAAGTTCGGCTATAAATCTATCCATTGCGTTAAGTCGATCAGTTGTATAAAACCAAGATGGATGCATATTTATTCCGAACGGAATTTTTTCTCGTTGGTAATAACTATTGAAATTATCCATCAGAAATTTAAACGCCAATTCTTCATTTGGCGGTATATTCATACACCCATCCACATATACACAATCGTATCGATGTAAATAATCCAACAAAGACACAACCGGAACTTCCCAGAATCCATGATGGCGGCCACGTGGGCAAGGCTTAACCTTGCAATCGTATGGCCACCCGAAATCTAAAGTGAACGGGGTCGGAGCCGTGTCATTCAACTTCCGCTTACTGAACGTCAAGGTCGCATCGTACATGTAACCTAACTTTTTTAACTGTTCTGGTTGTAGATCTCCGACTGGTTCGAGAAATGGACTTCTCCAACCCACAATATCACTCTCCGGAAGTTTTCCATATTTTGCCAAATTTTGCTTCTGGTTCTTAGCCTCTGTAAAGAAATTCTGCTGATTCATGTGACTATGTGTGACACTGTGGGCTGCGATCTCCATCCCACGTCGATGAAACTCGGTCACGTGATTATACTGGGTGTCCGTATGCGAAATAAACATCGTCATAGAGATCGGGCAACCATTTGGATTTAGACGCGAATTGTTAAAAAGTCTATTGTAAAACTCTGCCGCCTTGTCTGTTAATGCGTCATCGAAAGTAAAGAAAACTATTTGTGGGATTTCGGAGGACCGCATGTTGAGACCAAGCTCACCCCGGCAGCAGAAGCAGTCCGGGGGCAGGCATTGACCACTGGTGAGACAGGTCGAACAAGAGGAACGAACGGAATTGATGAATACCGTTATAAAACACAAAACGAACAAAAGAAACGAAACGAAATCCATTGTTGAAGTCTCTTTCATTTAAATGTTTTATCAATAATCTGAAACAAAAATAAAACTACTTCAGCTAATTAAACAAAATGTCTTTACGTTTAGAAATTGCAAAGTAGTTAAAAATCATTTCATATTAATTAGAGCTAAAAATGTACGAACGAATAAATGGAAATATTCCACAACTTTTTTTTCTTCAAATTATGAAAAACGGAAAACCTGGGATTTCCCCTGTGTAATTAATATTCAAAATAAGTGAAAACACCTAATAGGATATTAAGCTGAATTTAAATATAAATTATAAATTTCCAGTTTAAGTCATTAAACTTTGAAACATTCAAACTAAACAGATATTTCATACCAATTGACACATAAACATGAAATAATTTGAAATCGAATTAAAATTTCAAAAATATATATAAGAAGATGAACTTACCATCTCCCCATTTTCAGGTGTCATTCAGATATGCATCACTCGAAATATGTCCTAAACAGGTAAATTCCAAAGGTTTTCCAAAACGAATGAGGTCTTATGCATTAAAATGTGTAGCCCTTTGCCACGAGCATCTCCCGAGCTGTATATATTTTACAATATACATTCTCGGAGAGGCAAAATAGCGGGACCTTGAGCGAGCAGCCCTAACCCTCTAACTGACAGGAGGTGTAATATGACAGTGCTTACACGGCGTTTTATGGCAGGCTCTACGATATTTTGGCACATATTTGTCAGGGATGTTATTTATGACGACTGCCCTCGGGCGAAAAGGCCATGTTCATGTCTGGATTCTTCGGGACCTATTCTCTACCTTAACTTGTCACTAGTACTTCATGATCAACTGCACAAGATATTGCGTCAAACGTTTTATTTCCGGCATACTGTATGCAAGTACAGTCGTCACTCATTTTAGACTCATAATACATATCATAAGTATATACATAGCATTGCATGTATACAGGTGATATGACGTGGATTATCGGATTTTCCAATAAAATCGCCAATGAGTCAACACGGAAAAAGTCATATTTTTAAGAAATTAATATCATCACGATTTAAAGGTTTCCACCCACATTGTGACTCTCTGTGCAGTTCTGTCCAGCCCAAAAAGAGTGATTTATGATTTTAAAACTTGTTTTATGATTCACTTTTAAAATAAATTAAATATATATTATATTTATGATTTTAAGGGTGTAAAATTTTGGCATCTGTTGTAAGAATTTATGCTGATATTGGTATATTTTACAAAAATAATAAATAGATAAATAAATAAATAAAATAAAGTAATAAATCAATTGCAAGAAAAATTAAATCTCGTACATTTGTAATACCTAAAAACGGTTTAGGTATCTATTACATATTATTTCGATTTCTATATTTCATTTCAATATATATATATATATATTAAGCTTATAAGTATTTGTTGAAATGAGACAATTCGATCTTTCAGAGGGGGGGAGGGGGGGCATGTTTAAAGCCTTTCATTATGGCGGCCGCGGCTTGATAACCCGATCGGACTCGAAAAGGTATGGGTTACCTGGCCGACCATGGGTTTTTCTCCGGGTACTCCGGTTTCCTCCCACATTAAGATTCAACGCGCGCTAGCATACGGGCCAGAAAAATTTAATATTATTAGTTGAAATAATTGTTGTAAAATAAATAAAATGTATATATTTTTTTAATATTAGTCGAAATAACATCTTCATAATTGTTGTTAAATAGATTAAGTTTATACATCGCGGAATCGAACAAGTAACCGTCTCCGTATTTTCTTTGTTTCTGATTTACATCATCTGAATTGGTGAGAGTCAGACCAGACGACGGCGATCCATTGTTTGTTTTTGTATGTCTATTAGAGAACACAAATACTAATGGTAAAAATTCTTGTAAAGTGTACATGACACACATTACTTTTCTGTAACGATACGATCGTGTTTGACGATTAGCAATATACACGCAGTTAATTGGTTTTAATTACAAAACGAACCCGTGTTTAACCTATGTACTTCCCTCTCAGTACAATACACCTTGCGAACAATTTACCTGGAAACGTTATTCGTCATCCTAATGTATATTGTGTTATATTTATATATTTTACTGCACCTTTCGCTGCCTGCCTGACAGGTCAGTGTAAATGGCACAGGTATCACCGCCCCGCGGACAGGTAATTAGGCATAATATCTAATTATACCTGCATTAGAAGCCACTGCCTTCAGGCCACTGTTTAATGTTTTGCATGAAGTGCGATAATTAATGCCTAATTTTCCCTCTTACTTTTTTCTTTCAAGTTTGCATATTTAAAAATTGAATAGGGCGTCAGCATTTCTCTATCAAGAAACGTATTTGCATTAAATGAATAAAGGCAAAATGTAATAAACCTACGTCCGATGATGGTGTCGTTATTTCTTTTCTTTTTTTTTTCATTCTATTCTGCATCCCATTTGCTGAAATGTAAACGTCATGATTCGTGTGTATGCGGGGTTGTATTTCATATTACTCATGTTATACAAGTTTATACGAATGAAAATGATATATCAAAAACAGAAACGAAAATGATGAAGGAAGACGATTTATTGACACGTGCCCTGTCAGGGCCACGAACTCACGATCTCGAATACAACTTTTATTATTATTAATACTAATATTTTTTTACACCTAAAGACAAAAGAACCCACTATCTCATTATAGGACCACACAGGTCGGGTCCTCTGAGGTTTCGCACAGCGCACAGTTAAAATATCACAGGTTACGTACAGTGCAGAAATAAATTTTCACGGTTTCAAAACTTCCATATTGTACACAAACAAGGCATTATAGTTCATAATATGAAATTTTGATTCCTTATTTAATAATTAGAGGTGCCTTATAGGGCATAATAGATATCACGGTTAAATTGCATGCATTGAGCTCACATGTCTTTACCACTTTATCCACAGATGTATATTTACCCTGATTGACAAAACATTTCTTTTAAATGTTCTTATGAGTGCGACAGTAGGTAAACAATAAGTGATTAATTTCCTTACAGTAATTTTATGAAACGTTAGTTCAACAAGACCATGTTCTTCCGTTTGTGGGCGAATTTGCCGATTGATTAACACTGACTCCGACCTTCCTCGCAGGCGGCCGGGGTTCGATCCCGTACGCAACGAATATTCAAAAATTCCGTTCAATCCTTATATTCAAATTTTAAGTTTTTTAGTTATTGTTGATATAAATAAAGGAATTTCACATATATTTTCGATATTCAAGTATATAATTATATATAATGTATACGAGATTCATGGAACAGTCTAACGTCAGCAAAATGTTTGTTTCTAACGGTTGTCTCACGCTTTTCGAGGCTGGAGGAGAAGCTTCATAATGACGCTGATCTCACTGCGTTCATATAAAGGGCTAGGAACGCAATTTCCTCTGGTGATGCTTATAGAGGAACTTGCATTGGAAATGTAGATATATTCATGTACATTGATAATAATTGCACAAATATGATATATATCAGACACAGTACAATCACAATTAATAGCTCTATAATAAATGTCTATATAAATAATCTATACGAGGGCCGTTCAAAAAGTAATGTCCGAGATTATATAAATGACAAACGAAGTACACCAATTTAATTTTGTTTATTTCATTCCTTCGAAGTATTCACCTTGTACAACAACACAGCGTTTCAGCCTTCGGACCCAATGTCTGAATGCTTTCTGGTAGTCTTTTTGCGGTATACTCTTCAGATACTGGAATATTGCAGCTCCACCTGACGCACGAGACCTGTAGTGACGTCCAGACAGATGTCTTTTCAGTTTTGGGAACAAGAAAAAGTCACACGGGGATAGATCTGGGGAATAGGGTGGGTGCGGTAACACAACAACTTTTTCTTTCTCCAAAAACTCCTTGACCAACTTTGATTTGTGTGCTGGAGCATTGTCATGTAGCAAACGAATACCACGTATCCCTGTTCTTGGTCTCTTTTTCTGATAGAATTTCTTCACTTTCTTCAATACAATGTCTTTATACACACTGCCCGTTATACTCCTGCCTTTTGGGATAGCTATCTGGGCAACAACACCATTCGAATTGAAGAACACAGCATAGAGAACCTTCTTTGTACTTTGGCAACGCTTTGCAATTACGGGTCTCTTTCCATTTCGGGTAAGCCATACTTTATTATTAATTTTTCTTTGGGGTTCAAAATAGTGAACCCATGTCTCATCACCTGTTACAAGTCGACGCTGGTTGCATTGTTGATACGTTTTCAACAAATTCTTTGCCATTGAAACACATACACTCTTTTGTTCTTGTGTCAATAAATGCGGTATCCATCTTGCAGAAATTTTCCTATATCCCATTTTTTCCCCAAATTGGAATGAACGGACCCCGTTGAAATGCCTACACTTCTTGCTATTTGTTTTACTGTCAATCTACCATCCTCGATTACTAATTTCTTAATTTTGGATATGTTTGTTAAGTTAGATGATGTCTTTGGCCTTCCAGGACGAACGTGGTCGCTGATATCTTCTAACCCTTTGCGAAATTTTGATAACCCTCGGGAAATCGATCTATATGATAGGTTAGAGTCTCCATACACGTCACTCATTTCATGAAAAGTATCCTTTGGTGATTTTCCGAGATTTGCACACGCTTTCATAAAGCTTCTCATTTCAGTCACATTTTTACGTCTTTTGCCTGTCATTTTGTATAGGGTGTATCGAGTGCACGGTCGTAAAACGTACATTAAACAGTAAAAACTGCACCAAATGTTCTCGGGTCTGTTGCCACGTGTTGTGTATAAATTCACCTACCCGTGAATCGATTGCAAGTCGAGCCTGAACGCATTTTTCTACGGTATCGCAGTGAGGACAATAATTTTGCACGGCCCTCGTACATATCCAAAATAATGATTAGAGAGCATCATACAGCTGTTCTGTCCTTGTAGGACTCATCGGTGTCCAGATTAAATAATGAGAAAGGTGTTAATGTTATATACCGTGCCACTACTTAGAAGATATCACTTTTGCAATCAAGGTTACGGCAAACCACAGGAGCTTAGCAATCCTCCACCAGCAAAAAGTATAGCACAAAATCTACATGCAGTGACACATGATATCACAGCACTCACAACATTATAACTCAGCGTTCACATCGAACGACAAAACATACAACAGCGTTCACATCGAACGACAAAACATACAACAGCGTTCACATAGAACGACAAAACATACAACAGCGTCCACATAAAACGACAAAACATACAACAGCGTCCACATAGAACGACAAAACATACAACAGCGTCCACATAGAACGACAAAACATACAACAGCGTGCACATAGAACGACAAAACATACAACAGCGTTCACATAGAACGACAAAACATACAACAGCGTTCACATAGAACGACAAACCATATAACAGCGTTCACATAGAACGACAAAACATATAACAGCGTCCACATAGAACGACAAAACATACAACAGCGTCCACATAGAACGACAAAACATACAACAGCGTTCACATAGAACGACAAAACATACAACAGCGTTCACATAAAACGACAAAACATACAAAAGCGTTCACATAGAACGACAAAACATACAACAGCGTCCAATTGCAACTTACAGAATTAAATATAAAGGGCCAAAAATCGATGTTAAAATTTGCTTATCCATGAGAGTGAGCGTATCAAGACCCCTGTGTGACTCACACTGATGAATACACCCTTGTGTTATGCTTATCAAACCAATAACATGTTACACCATCAGTGATCAGGTCATTATGTCGATTGTAGTATTCTTTTGGTGTAAATAGAATTGTCTCCAAAAGGTAACAATGACTTCGTAATTAACTATTTAATATTACTCATCTATCTGAAATAATCGTAGTACCTTATCTGAAGTAAGGATTTACCGTGACATGTTCACCAAGTAAAATGAGCTTGCTGGTATATTAACAATGAGAAAGTCGTGAGATGTATGCTTTCTCTCGGACCTAAAATGTCATAAGGCTACTAGCAAGACAATTATGATTGTCATACATTACGTATTATAAAGTCGATCATTATTTCGATGCTGTAGAGTTCAGAGAGCTGTACAGTGAGATGTAATTGCCCTACTGTTAGTGGCATGTGTTTGATAATCTTACAATCAGCATTGCCATAATCTGAGTGTAATGTTTGATTACAGAAGTGCTACGAGATTTATGTTGCTGTTCTAACTTTTTTTCAATCCCTTATACATCCGGAGTTATTACTTTGAATAACTCTACTAATTATTTAGATGATTAATTAACTTAATAACAGCAACAATTTTCGTAATATTATGAAGTGAAGTTATCTCAAATATGTATGCAAAACAACAGTCCAAAGTGGTGGAAAGTATTCATTACGCACAACAAAGTACCCTGTGTACCCAAAACGGTGAGAGCCTAAGACACCTCCCTGGTGTCCACCAAAAGGCAATGCACCTGTTTACAGGTAATTCGTAGCAAGCTTACAATAAACCTTTCAGTGCATGTTAGGTCACAAAAAAATCCAAATTCAGGTTTGCTTCATCACTTTGCGTGATTGATAAAGTTTTAGTTAACAATCACTTTAGAGATCCTTGTCACTTT
>JAUMHH010148311.1:0-20040 GCA_032359455.1 Chlamys rubida | reverse complement strand
GAGTTGTTGTATAGGGTCACATTACTTACAGAGTTGTTGTATAGGGTCACATTACTTACAGAGTTGTTGTATAGGGTCACATTACTTACAGAGTTGTTGTATAGGGTATAGGGTCACATGACTTACAGAGCTGCTGCAGTGGGTCAGTAGAACTAGATCTTTTCAGAACTTCATTCCTTTTTGGCTTCATCAATGTCTTTAATTCTTCAGCTCTGTCCATGTATTCTTTAACCTGGGAACACAGACCAAAAACCACAAATAAGGAATTTAAACTCTCATTAATCACAGCTAGCTTAAATTTAAAGATGCCATGTAATAAATAATAAAACAGAAAAAAACAAAGATGAAAAGGTTCAGGTTCCCTTGATAATCTATGTACAGCTAATGATGTTCAATAAAGCAGTGAAATCATTGTGTGATAGAAACTGTTTTGGAAATCACTAATAACTTGCAAAGTTTCTCTAAACATATTTGTATGTTATAATTACACTTTAGACTCTGTAAATCGGACTCCACATCTTTGTGTAAATCAGCCAAGACAAAAGTCTGCTTTGACTTTAGTAATTATTCTCTTGCTAATCTCAACTCTGTCTATTCTTTCTGATGTCTAATACTGTCTGGTCAGGTACGTGTGTTTTTTTGCAGTCCTAATAATATAACTAGACAGGAAAATTAATGGTTGACTAGTCATTTCCAACTTACCAAGGTAGATGCGCCTGAGTGTGCTTTACTTATAATACATTATGTTATGCTTTTTGCCTTTGTCTTAGTGACATATAATGTGTTTATACAAGTCAGATGGGTGGAGATAAATGAAATGATAATTGAATACATCAACATTAAATTCCTTCATGATGTTTACAATACACAGCTGCCTCAGATTTGGAACAATTTCCTTTCAAACTCTATGAATATTTCAGAACATTTTTCTGTTACAAAAACAAGTCAATATTGCTTAATTTGACTGGTTAAAAGTTTAAGACACATGCAAGCATTATTTTACTTATTTTACTTGACATTATTTGTCTCCATATCTATTTCAAATATCAATTCTGCAGATAAGCTTACCTTTTTCCTCAGTACTTCTTTCTTTTCCCTATTTGTCTCATCTGGAAAACAGGAAATTTTACAACAACATTAGGTTTATTCTTTTGGACATATAAGAAATTCAAATTGTTCTTTTTCACAGATAACATTTTTATAATCATATATACCATATTTGACCTTAAAGTGAATCTGTCCATATAAGCGCACCCCCACTTTTTTTCTGGGAAAGAAGATGGGTGTGCTTAGTTAAAACCTGTAAAAATATTGCTTATTTCACTGATCTCCAGATATAATCTTTAGTCGTTTGACCAAAGGTTTTGTGCCCTTGAACATTAACATTACTGAGCAATGCAAGACAGTGGTCTAGCATGATTTTCTGATTCAAGACTAGTCTTGGCTAATTTTCTCTGTAAAGTTACTTGTTTCGCCCTTTGCACAAATGTTTGGGAGGTAGCTATATGTTTGAACACAAATGAACACAGTCAGTTTCAGTTTCAGTATGATAGGGATTTATTAAGCACACCACTCTTGTGCTTTTGTAAGCACACATTGCCTTTATTAATTCAAATAGGGTACAGCTCTGAACTTTTTCAATTTTATTCAAAACAAAGCAAACGATAATACAGTATTGTACACAAGACTTCAATTTGAAAATTGAACATGTATTTCAATGTGATTTAAGTATATTATACAGTGCATTATTATAAAAGTGAATGTTTCGCCACCATTATAAACTCGAACACAGAAATAGAACCTATCTGCATTAAATTTTTATTTTCATACAGAAACTAAATCACTTTGTCCAATTGCAACTTGATCACAGAATTTGACATTGCTACACAAATAAACAATCAAGCATCAACAGTATTTCATTCAATAATCAGGCAATGTTATCATATACACGTAATTTCAAAGGGATTTGAAAACAAGCTTAGAGCTAATATAAAATTCTCTCAAGAAGGGGACACACAGAATGACTCAAACAAAAGACACGAGTACTGGGTTGTCCTGAACAAAATTTCATGTTTTATATTTTTGGATGCAGATAACTTTCAATTGTGCTTGACATAAGATATACTCAATCATTTGAATTACTCACTGTGGATGGCAGAAATGAAGTGAGAGAGAGAATCACAGTAGTGTTTGACTGCTGAAGCATAATCCCCTTTCTGGTCGGAAAGTACAGCGTCCCGCACGATAGCTACCTGTAAATACGCCTTAATATTAATAATACATCAACACTAATCCATCAGGTGAGCTGTTCCACTATCCAGATAAATGACCAACGAAAATGGAAGGCAGAACTTAACAGGGTGTATTAAAAATTATTTATATAGGAATATTGGTAAAACAGCATAGGTTTCCAGATAAGACCGGGTAGATATAATGTAAGAAAGGAAAAGCTGGGACTGAATACTGAAGCTAGTAAATACAGGGGTCCTGTGTATGCAAGGACTGCTTTTGACAGATTATTCTGTATGTTATTTTGTACTGAACTATCTATTTACAAGTTTTATTCACAATATGCCTGTAAGTTGTCAGACAAACCATGTATGATTGAACTACACACTTTATAACTTACAGCTTTATCTAAGGATTTATTTGAAGGCATGTGGTCAAGACTTACAGCTTTATCTAAGGATTTATTTGAAGGCATGTGGTCAAGATCAACAAAAGGATGATTGAAGAATTCATCAAAGCTTATTCTCTTTTCTGGATCTCTCTTCAGCATCCGAAGTAGAAGATCCCTACAAGGGTCGGACACTGTCACACCATAAGGAAGCTGAAAAAGAATGATATTGAAAAGCATGAATATTGAAAACAATTGAAACCATTCTCATGATAACTATTGATATTATATAATGGCTATTTAAGGTAACAATATACGTGGGGTGGGGGTTGGGCAGCTGAGGAATTATATAGCTCATGAGGGCTAATTAGATTTTTATTTTCAAATTTTATATTCTAGTCCAATATATTAACTTTCATATGCTCAGAACTTTGAGTTATGGTTCCCACAGATAGGGGATATGGGGGCAGAAAATTACTTACTATTAACAATATATGCATGGTTAGTTGGATCTAAAATATATCTTTTTTAAAAGTCCTATGCAATGAAGAGATTTTGTTTTGTGTACACTGATGACATAAGTGGTTTATGATTTTGCAATATATCTACATTTCAATGTTATTTTTTATTGGTCAATTTCCTTGAAATACTATCCGATAATTTGCAATAATGACCAACTTCTGCTATACATGTATGTCCATTGTTGCTGTATAATACCGTGGTATGGGACGACGGTATTAACACTACTGATAATAAAAAGTTCTTAAAGTCACACTTTGTATTCTTTGGTCCCAGAATAACAACATTGATCAGTTTGTATCTATTTTCAACATAAACCTCAAGAAATGAGACAAAGTAATATATACATGTAAGTACCTCCACCGGTTTTGAATCCCAAATCTTCTCCTCAAGTTCCTTCAGGTTTTTAGAAGCAAAAGGTGCCCGCCCAAATAAACATTCTGTTAAAAAAACAAGTTTGAACTAAATTCTAATTGATGATGATAAATTCTATGCAACCCTGATAATTTAATTTTTAAAGATTACCAAAAATAAATTCAAAGAAACTTTTCACAATGCTTGTTTAACACAGTTTGACCAAATCTGACATCACAACTGAATATGAAGAAGATAATCAATTCCAAACATTTTGTATCAACCAATCCAATTTTAGGTTCTGATAATATTTAAGTCTACATTGTGTTATACTTTATAGTGCATTTATATCCTTTATCTTGATTTTTGTACCCGGTAATTCTATTTCTAGTGAAAATTTATAAATTTTTGTATTACCCTGAAAAATAACAGCAATACATGTAGTTACAAAATGAAAACATCTTTGTCTTCAGAAAATATTGCGTTATTAAAACTTGTAAAGGTAAAGTATCTAAATTATCAGGAAATATTTATTTATCAAATATTGAAGATGGACCCGAACCTAAATGATTCTTATAATTTCGGGCTGCAAATGAATATATGAATAAATGTTAAATCTCATAATTAAGGGAGACTTTTCTGTTAAATCAATCCCCACAGAATGCTTACCATAAAGAATGACCCCTATAGACCAGATGTCGACACGAGCATCATATATTCCTTTGCAGATGATCTCTGGAGCCATATACAAAGGTGACCCCCTCATTGCGTGCAGTTCATCACCATGGAACATGTGCTTAGCAAAACCAAAATCTAAAACATAAAAGCAAACATACAGGAAATATAAGATATTTCTTAAAAAATTCAGTGATTTTGGTAGGATAAGGTGATTCCAAAACAGGAAAAGTCCTGTTACTGACACATGTATATTTAGTTCTCACAATTTGGTCAAGTCACACAGGACTCGAATATATCTGTGTCAAAAATCCTTGAAACAATCTATGAATCATATTTACATACAAACTACACCTTAGTTACCTGTGTGTTTTAGAAATTGTTTACCTGTGACAAAATTTTGCTTATTATAGACCATAACATAAAGAACAGTTCAGTGCTTTTTCTCTCTGTTAACTTACAAAAATGACGTACATGTACATTGTATATTAATTTTCTTACCTGCAATTTTGAGATATGGATTCGCAGGTGAAGACATGAGAATATTCTGTGGTTTGAGATCCATATGGGCCACATTGTGTTCCCTCAAGTACCTCATAGCTTTGACTGAAAATAAAAATATGTAACATCAAATCTGTTTTAATTACAGCCATTGTCAATTTATATGTTTTCAAGATCTATTTTTTCATCAAAATGTGTATGTTCGAAATTTAAGAATGCAAAATTAGCATTAAATGTTTTTTTAAACATTTTTAAATGTCAAAACTTCCCCTCAATATATTATATTTAAGTTCTTACTTACAGTTCATATAATGAAAGAAAAGATAACAATTTTATCTTCCATGTACATTACATAATTCAATGTACCATAGAAAGTAATGTTCCCAGAAAACTAATTAAAAACAAAACAAAAAAGACAACAGGAGTGTGTTGAAAGCTTTCCCTCTTTATATAATTAGTCTCCAAGATGCTGACAGTCTCAGTGACAGATACACGTGTCTAATAACCAATATATTTCTATAATCATCACTAGCATTTAACCATCACTATGGGCAGTCTCTTACCAATTTGCTGGAGGAAACGTTTGACTATGTATTCAGGCAGGGCCCTTTTGGAGCGTATAAAGTGGGACAGGTCTCCCCCACTGTAGTACTCCATGATGAGGTAGATACACTTATCATCCCACTGAAAAATAGAAGTGGAATATGACAATAAGCAGCAAACTATAAATCAGTTTCTTTTAAAATGATACATGTACATATATGTACGGTATAGTATGCAACTTCCATTTCTTTTCCAAAAGATTTTTATATTGATTAACTTGTAAAATACATTTTAATTAAAGGTGGTGTAAACTTGCGTAGTTTTCACAAGGTCAAATGAAGTTATGAAAAAGCAAGAATAAGTCGCTTCACCGAAAAGCAGTAATATACATACATTGTATTTACATTTATAGTAATGTTCTACCATTAGAATTTAGATCTACCACCACACAAAAAATATCGAACATTTTTACATGATAATTCTTCTTCACTTTAAAAATCCTGACATATACAAACAAATACAAACAAATACAAACATATACAAACATATACATATACAAACATATACAAACCCGGAAATCTTTGAGTTCCACAATGTTGTCATGCTTCAATTTTTTCAATAGTTCTATTTCGCGTAGCAAATTCTCTGATGAGGCTTTATTTAAAGATGACCTCAAAACACACTTGACTGCGACAACTTCTCTGGTACCATGCTGTAAAAATCATTTAACACAATACATTTCACTCAATGTCATATAAGTAAATGTCACTTTTCACTTCATATGCCTTTTTGAGAAAAAAAAAATCCTTCTATAAAATCTATGTAATATATGTGCTATATTCCGACCATATTGATAAGGTCCAAATTTTGTAATAGGGAGTACAAAATGTAGTAATTGTGAGTAATACCAATACTGGGAATCAAACTACCGCCCCACAACTCTCCAGTCGGACGCTATACCACTACAAATTATTATTTTGACAATATGACATTTCCTCTAGATCTAGCTCTGTAGTGTTTTCACTGTACTGTGTACATGTAATTTTGATGGAAGATTGATTTAATTCTAGAATGTAAAGGAAGAATGTAAAACAAAAATGAACTTGTAGCGTTTATTTAAGGTTAGGTGTTGTCTTGTTATCAAACCCTATGGTCAATGCAGACGATGCAAGTTATCGGCGACTCTGACAGGTGACGATGAGTCAACAGCAATAATTTGTTTCCTATTAATATTGCGTGACATAATTTATGATCGGGTACCTTTTTGTAAGCTTTATACACCGTAGCATAGGAACCACTACCAAGCTTCTCAGTAAAGACGTATCCGTCTAGTTTCGGTTGAGAAATGATTGAAGCTGACATCGGTCGAGCCATTCTCCATGTTGTTATTTTCGTTTTGATTTTTCTACCTCCAAAGCTGAAGATTTTCGTAGCAGGTGCTCGCTTACAAATGTTATTTAAATTGGGGATAATAAATCTAACAAAATTAATAAGGCGCTCATAATTTGACACCTTACTAATTTATTTTGCAATGCTTTCAACAATCAATCATTAAAATTATAAATAAATTTATACAACTCGTCCAAACGAGATTTCAGAAATATTGTTTAAAAATGGCGGCAAAGGTTGGCAATGTAACTAGGGAAAGTTGTTTACATCGACTATTCTGTAAGTGTTCTTTATATTTGACTTGACATATCATTTTGATGTGATAATAGACTGTGTTTTTGTGAATGCGTTTCCAAATGTCATTGATTTCTTGCCGACAACAATATAGTAACCAAATACTTTTTATCACCTTTTCTAAAACTCCCTTGTGAATTGATTTTTTGGCACATCATCAATAACATCTACCATGTATCCGGGTTACTTCCCACCGTAAAACCTGTTTCTTTGGCAAAATTATACTGTAAATGAATGGATATTTGTAAAAAGTACACTGAAAGTTGTAATTTTAGCCCATTATAGTGATATAGCCATAACTTATATAAAATGTGTAAGCCTACATTTATGATTTAGCTAGGCCTATTTATTTACATTTGTATGTGCTTGATAATGTAAAATATCACGATAATTTTCTCCAAGATATTATCAGAGCCTTCAGTCACAAAAACAATATTACTATTATTATTTAGCATAGGTGGGCAATGATGCAATGGTCCCTAGTCCCCTGTTAGGCCGGCAATTCTGTATCAGCAAGTGTAGCGAGATCCTTATTCCAAAGATTATAATATTAATTACTTTGTCGTCTTCCAAGAAAAGAGAAAAAGATTAACACAGGGCCAGTGACCGCTGGTCTTATATAAGATGATATAACCTAAATAATCAAGTCGTACAGTATATATATATTTACAATTATCGATGGAAAATATAAGTGAAGGGTGTGATATCATGGTTGACTACAAACGATAAAAACTACCCCTGTTACCTGTATGTACACTAGATATAGCATGTTAAGCATTAGCAACATTAACATGACATTGTATAGTAATTATAAGAGGCACATTTATTACACACTGACTGTATTGAGCCATTTAAGTCATTGTATGATAAAGAATATTCTATTTATCTAAGTTACAAAAGCTACTGAACTAATAGCCACCCATCCCTTATAAGGCCAAAAACAAAAATGTGTCTGTTTAGGGTTCCCGACCGACCCTAGCTTTTTACCTCCGACCCAATTTTTTCGAAGGTTCTGGAAACATCTTAATTTGCCCAAAGAACTAACAAAATGCAAAAAGTGTTGATTAGATCAAACGTGGAAAACAATTTTGTCTATTTCAGAAATATGCCA
Organism: Chlamys rubida; assembly: GCA_032359455.1. Taxonomy (NCBI): domain Eukaryota; kingdom Metazoa; phylum Mollusca; class Bivalvia; order Pectinida; family Pectinidae; genus Chlamys; species Chlamys rubida. The sequence continues at coordinate 12,037 of JAUMHH010148311.1, read as the reverse complement.
GGAGTTGTGAAGAAGACTGTGGTGTGCTACGTCTGTGGGAGAGAGTTTGGCTCATCTTCTGTTTCAATACATGAGCCTCAATGCTTGAAAAAATGGCATGCAGAAAATGGCAAACTGCCTAAAAGCCAAAGGAGGAAGCCACCAGTCAAACCAGAATTTTTACCATCAATTGGAAGTGATTCAAATGACAGGGAGCGCTTTAATGAAGCAGCTTGGCAGAGTGCTCAATCACAGCTGCTGCCGTGCGAGAACTGCGGCCGAACCTTCGCCCCAGACAGACTTCCTATCCATCAAAAAGGATGCAAGCCAGGTACATATGATCTAGATCTGTATATCAACAATCCAGGTACATATGATCTAGATCTGAATATCAACAATCCAGGTACATATGATCTAGATCTGTATATCAACAAGCCAGGTACATATGATCTAGATCTCTATATCCAACAAGCCAGGTACATATGATCTAGATCTCTATATCCAACAAGCCAGGTACATATGATCTAGATCTGTATATCAACAAGCCAGGTACATATGATCTAGATCTGTATATCAACAAGCCAGGTACATATGATCTAGATCTGTATATCAATCTACAAGCCAGGTACATATGATCTAGATCTGTATATCAACAAGCCAGGTACATATGATCTAGATCTGTATATCTACAAGCCAGGTACATATGATCTAGATCTGTATATCTACAAGCCAGGTACATATGATCTAGATCTGTATATCAATCTAAGCATTTCAGTTTCATTTTGTATTAATTACTGGAATGTAATATTAAGGAAATATATCTAGGTGAGGTTGTTCACTTAATTAATATAATTGTTTGCATTTAAAATACACTGTTAAATTATATACATTCTGAAATAGAAATGATTCACCTCTGAATAAACTGTGTTTTTGGCCTGACTTTTCTACAACAGTCCCCATGTGGTTCGATCTTCAACTATTTTAGGTGAAAGGTCAGCTTCAGGTTTCCAATAGAAGTCATAGTTCAAAAGAGCTATTTCGGACAGACGAGAGAACTTTTTCGTAAAATCTAAAAGATCTTTTTTATACCAAGATTATAATGGCTAAAGTATGTTCTCTTTTTAAACTCCAGGTAGAATTATAGAGAGGTCAAAAGATGTTTTACCAAATTGCAATTTCCATTACCTCTGCATCACCCCATTGTGTAAAAGCCTGTCAAACTAAACCTGTCTCCTAGTTTAAGAATTGTCTCCCCTGGACTGCTGTCTACCCAGTACGAAACACATTGAAATACAAGATGTAATTGGGTTTCTTATTTTTGTCATTGCCTGATATCTTTCAACTTCAACTTTCATGGTTACTTTGGCCATATAAGTTGTTACTGTTTGACTGTGTGTGTGTAATATGAATCATCAGGGAAAATCCTGGAATTTGAGAGCAGTGAGCCATTTTCAGCAAGTTTTAGTCAATTTCATAAATTCAGAGGGGCCATTTTATGTAAAATGAAAAGAAATTTGGATATGGAGGGGTAAATATCAGTTTTGAGGGGTCAATGGCCCCATGAACTTCTCCAGGATTATCCCTTACAATAACACTGCCTCAAAAAACAGCATGTAATAGCTTGATAAGCTTGTCAGGAATCTGAAGGTTTTGTGAAATAGTTACTCATTAAATGTTCAAATTTTTACAGATAACCCAATGCAGTTAAAGGTTAAACCAGGAGGATTAGGTTCAAATCAGAATGGCTCTTCAGACGAACAGGCTCGCCCCAAAACCGTCAAACTCTCGGCCCCAAAAGTCTTGCATAAAACAAACGCTGTAGATCTAGAGAAACAGACAACAAGGGACAACACTATTCCACAACAGAGAAATAGCACCAGTACCCCATCTTCAGAAGGAACCAGCACTCCCGTTAGCACAGGTCCCGGTATACAACGGGAGGGTACATACACATCACCCAATCAGCCGCCGCAAAAGTCTAAGCCAGCTCCTCCAGCTCCCGGCTTCGCTTTATGCTATATCTGTGGAAGGAAATTTGGATCAAAGTCGTTAGAAATACATGAACCCCAGTGCCTTGAAAAATGGAAGATTGAGAATGATCAATTGCCAAAATCTCAGCGACGTAAACCACCCAAGAAACCAGAGATTGTTGGAGGGTCCGGAGGGAGTATTGATGTTGAAGCCATGAACAAAGCTGCCTGGCAGAGTGCACAGAACCAACTTCTACCTTGTGACCGATGTGGCCGAACCTTTGCCACGGATCGTCTAGCAGTTCACCAGCGTGCCTGTAAAGCACCTCCGGGTGCAGCCAAGCCAGCGGCTACTGGACGTGGCAGTGGGTCCTCATCAGGGAGCTCTGGTGGTCAAACGTCGCCAACTAAATCCAAAGCTGCTCCTGCCGGTCCTCAGTTTGTACTGTGTTACATCTGTGGCAGAAAGTTTGGAACAAAATCTGTTTCCATTCATGAGCCTCAATGCCTTGAAAAATGGAAAATGGAAAATGCCCAATTACCAAAAGGACAGAGACGTCCTGTTCCAAAAAAGCCTGAAGTGTTAAAAGCTGCGGGTGGTAGCTATGATGTTGACGCCATGAACGAGGCAGCCTGGCAGAGTGCTCAGGCTCAGCTCATACCTTGCGGTAACTGTGGGCGAACTTTCGCACCTGAACGCCTTTCAGTACACCAGCGAAGCTGTAAGCCGAAAGGTGGGGCAGCAAGTATGAATACCTCTTCGACCTCGGCACCCCTTAGCCAGACCTCTGGCGGGATGATGGGAGGTAACCCCAAGGGATCTTCACCTCCAAAAGGAGGACCCAGGACTGTGGTATGTTACATTTGTGGGAGAGAGTTTGGAAGCAAATCTTTACCAATCCATGAGCCTCAATGTCTGGAGAAGTGGAAGATAGAAAACAGCAAACTGCCAAAGGAACGTCGTCGTCCTATGCCCAAGAAACCAACAACTGGAGATGGGGCCCTACTTACGAGGTATATTTGTTGTAAAATGGAAAATTCTCACCAAATTTAATATCGGCTCTTCATAAATATTCAACTCAAGAGCAATTTTTTAAGAAAATTGGATGCTAAATTCAAAGAAAGTAAAACGTTAGATACTAGGGTATTGAATTTAAAGATGTTTTGAAAATTAAGTGAATGATAAGCCAAACATTTTAATTTATCAGTTTTTGCTTATGATTAATAATCTTGCAAACATTACTTTTGAACTTTGTGTCCTAGTTGTTGCTGGTATAAAAATTAAATTAATATTTATTGGTAATGGCAATTATTTGGTCATGGAACTGAAAACGAAATGTTACAAAGGTTTATTAAACAATATATTCATGAATATAAACAAATATATATTGATTAAAATTTATTTATGCAGGGAGGAGATGAATGATGCAGCATGGGAAAATGCCAAATCTCAGCTGATTCCTTGTGAAAATTGTGGGCGTCGCTTTGCTACAGACAGACTGGATGTCCATCAGAGATCATGTAAACCTAAGGATGGCAGCCCACCGAAACCAGCCAAGCAGGTACAGGATTCATCTTCCCATTCATTTCCTTATCAGAGAATGTAAAACTCTCCATATTTAATAACACTAATTAGTTGCCAAATTTTTTAACGTAGGACTATACAATTATTTGTTCATGTTTTAAAAGTTGAGGTAGATATCTATACCCCAGTTTCAATGAAGTTTTGAGTTTGTAATTATTTTCATTGTCTGTCAAAATGGTTTCAGAACGTTTCTCTTTACTATTTCATTTAAATGTTTCTCATATATTTGTTTTTACATGATTACATCGCAGAAAAATTGTGAGCTAAAACATTAGTTAATGTGATTCATCACGTATTTATCATTTCTCGAGCATTTGTCATATAAATTTTTAGAAGGATCAATGCCATACTTAATATAAAAACTCCCTCAATATTTTAATCAAGTTCTTTTCATCGCATTACCTTTTATTGTCTTAAACAATAAATCATTTTTGTATCACTTTGTCCAGTAATGAGTGTACATGTACCCCCATAAAAAAAAAAAAATCTCTAAAAAGTTCGTTGTCAAGTATCCTGACTGTAGCTTGGAAAATGTTGATTACCGGTATTACTTGTATGTACTGGAATGTGAAATAGGGAAATTCAGCAGTCTTTTGTTTTTATTTGTTAAGTAACCAATACTACTGAAAAAATCTCACAATAGTTAAATTTATACTGCAAGTAATCAACCCTTGATTAAAAGCATTTAATAAATGCGTTTACATAATGAACTTCGTAACTGTACTTTAAATGTCCTTTGTACTTTAATAACAGATATATTAATCCCATGTGGAAATAAATGTCCACAAAATATTATAATCCACAAACCCATTGTACATACCAGAAAACATAAATAATTCAAAACATTTTATATATACATGACGTATGTATTTACAACACCTGTTCCTGAGTTTTAAATTTCTGAAGCTGTGAAAAGAAGAAATCAATTTTGATTCATTGATGACGAGTTTATAATTTTTTCAGGCTGCACCTCCTGTTAAGCCGAATTTCATGGTATGTTACATTTGTGGTCGGGACTTTGGTAGTAAGTCAATCTCTATACACGAACCGCAGTGTCTACAGAAATGGTCTGTAGAGAACAGCAAACTGCCTCGTCACCAACAGAGACCATTACCGAAGAAACCAGAGATACAAAATACCACAGGTACATTTTTAGCTTTTGTATATAAATACCGATTGACCTTCATTTTTACAGCTTATACGGTAGTATTTGAAGGCAGTTGGCAACAAACATTTTTATGATGCACGTTATATATATATTTACACAAACGTGTATTACTGTTCTCTGAAACTTCTATAAGTTCTGGAGAATGTAGTCTTAATTTACGCTACAGAAAATTAATTTCTATTATTTTAATTTCTTTCTTAAAACAATCTAAAATGCTTCTTTGGGTAATTCAATATTTTTTTTGTTCTTTCTATCTTGAATTTGAAAGAAAAAAAAACAATATGTCCTTTTTCCTTTTTCATGTATTGTTTATTTGCTAAGGATTGGATCTAAATAATAAAGAACTTGTTTTGCTGAAGAAAAAGGTGATGTGACCATTTAAATTTTTTAAAGAAGTACAATGATATTTTGGCCAAAATACAATGTATCACATCTGTATAAAAAGTACTTGATTCTATATTTTGCTTTGTAAATTGAAAAAAATGGAATTTTGACAATATCTTGTGAGATAAAATCACTTTATTAGTTGTGTGTTGATGGATTTCTGAATTAATGCCTACATTTACCATCAATCTCTAGGTACTGGATCATACAGTGTTGAAGACTTCAACCAAGCTGCCTATGAGAGCGCCATGGCCCAGCTTATCCCCTGTGATAACTGTGGACGCACTTTTATGCCGGACCGACTGACTGTACATCAGAGAAGCTGCAAGCCAAAACCTCCCAAGGAAGCCTGAAGACTGGGATGTTGATCCAGAAGGAATGAGGTCTAAATAACGAGGATAGTGATTAGTTGTTGACTGTGATTGCTCATGAAATTTTTGTTAATAGAAATGAAATTTTTTAAAGCATATTTAATTGACATAAATGACTGGAGTAGAATTTTGATTTGTTGAACCAGAATAATTTTTGAAGAAAAAAATTATTAATTGGTAGAAAATGATTTCCAATCTGAATTTCTAATTAAGAGTGAAAATTAGATGGATTAGTTTTATACATAATAGATTAGATTACAAAAATTTTGATTGATTGAAAAAATGCTTAAGAAGAAAATATTTTTTGTTTTGTTTGAGAACAACAAAAGACCTATTCATCTAAAAAAAAAATACAAATAGATAGTATTAGAAGAGTAGAAGAGAGAAAATGTGAAGTGTACTTGATCTTAGGTCGGGTGACATTTAAATAAGAGATCTGAAAAAGAAATCAGAATTTGGTTTTAAAGAAAACCCCACATGATTACCTTTTTAACTTTTTGAAGTGTTTTCCCCTTTGATTTATATATATGCCACCTGCTCATACCAGTACAGTATAACCAAATTGTCGTTTGTTATATTTTACAATGTCACCTTGTTATACTGCCATCCAGTCAAGTTATGTAATTTCAGAAAATAGGAAAAGGGGCATTATAAAATAGTGGAACTAAACAATATTAATGCAAATGAACGTCGAGACATTTAATATCAAGGTTCCATCAAGCATTGTGAATAAATATAAATATGAAAGAGTATTTTTATTTAATTAATTTAATTATTGGTACATTTTGTTATAAACATTTTTTGTTTAGATTAGCTATACATACTTAAGATAATCCTTGATGATTCTTACCTAAAAAAAAATTGCTGAGAATTATTTTTGAGATTCACAGGTGCTTATATGATTTCTCTGTGATGTTATCCAAATAAATTAACACTCAATAAATTACAATCTGCCCAACTGTACAAATTGGTATCAGCACATACACTTGTGCATCTTCTGATTATAATCACCTCTCATTGAACTTTTTCAGTTGTCTCAAATTAAAATAGATCTTCTAGAAAGAAAAATTGAAATTGAATAGAATATATGGACTAACTTTTTTCTGGATGTAAAACAACATTTTATCAGACACAGGTTCAATTAATATATTCATGCTGTATAGAGGTTTTTGATACTACAGAGATTTGTTTTGTTGTAGTGAACAAATTTTTCTATGACCACCGTTTGTTATTAGTTGATATCTCTGCCGATGTATTCCCGTCGTTCTCTGACTAACACACAGGGTATAGCAGTCAATCCGAATCGTTATCAAATAATTACAGTTTATATTTCACTTGTTATTTCTTAATTTCCACATACATTTTCAAATGTCTACTTATCATTTTGAATTTTAAAACATATCAGTAAACTTGATTTATTAAATTCAATTAATTTGAATATAACTCAGTGCTCAAGTGATTCAGATGCATCCCAAGTGCTTGGTAAAATGTTTCCATAAATTATGATGTATTGTTAAGGTTGATGTTCTGTTATAAATGTGAATTTTCTGTATAACTATTCTGTGTAAGCAATTTCATCTCCATAGCAACTCGTATATATGTTCAAAATATATTCCATGTCAAAAAATTATAAAATGAAAGAAAAAATCTCTTCCTCGATCTCCACTTCTCCCTAACATTTTTCAGCACATCTCTTCAGTCTTCTTCCATATCATTGAGTATATATATCTATTTCTGATTGACAATTCTCAGCTGAACTTTGTATATTGTTACATTCTTTGTTATATTAACTTTACGATTACAGGGTGACTTCTGTGTATGGTAAGGTCCATTGTCTTTGAAAAAGTTCAAGAAAGCATTTAAGCACCTGATCCCTATTGCATGAAGTGGGTCCACCTATATATATAAATTTCTATTGGTGTTACATACTGTATTTATCCTGTTGAAGCCCGTCCGGTAATTAACCCACCCATATTTATTACCCCTCATGATCAGTAGGAGTGCAAACAAATGCTTTTTCGTTGTCCTTTAATAAGCCCACCTCTACTTTGATAATCATTTTGTTTGTTACCCACCTATAGACATGAATCCACCTGTAATTAATTTCATAATTTATGATAATCAGTGTTTGTTATGGCATTATACACTGTTACTGGAAATACTTGTAAATACAAATATTATTTGCTTGATGACAATTATAATTTGAGGAAGATTACATTACAACATATACATAAAGATGTGTCAATGAGGTGAATGATCTGAACATATGAAATGCTTCTGACCATCTCCCGACTGTTGTATAGAATTAATGATGTTGTTATTACATGTATCACATTTACGTACTAGTTTTCATGTTAAGTTGTACATGTACTATCAAATATTTTGTCAGAAATTGATAAAGATTAAATATGCTATTAAAGTTTGTATAAGATTTACTGTATACCGGGAAATTTTGCCCAGTCAAACTTTCGCCCTTCACCAGTCGAGTCCATATATATTCCCCCAGTTTTTATTTCGCTTTTCGTATTTAATTACTATGTATATTATGTTGTTTACTAATGGTTGCTGAAATGATAAATTTGCCCTCATTGCGAACGACGAAAGAGGCGAATATTAAACTGCAGTGAACATTTCCCAGTATACAGTATTTAGGAATTATCTAACTTGTTACGTTTCAATGACTGAGGCACAATTTGTAATCATCTTCAAATGAGTGACCAAATATGGTTAATCATTAGCAGATATCTCTGTCGACACCAAGGTGTGTTTGGTTATCATCTTGTGCATTCACACCAAATGAATGTTAACGCTGGCACGTGAGTTTAGCCATTTAAAAATATTTTTTTTAAATGAATAATAAACCAATTAAAAAAAAAGGACCGTTCCAGTTGATAAAGTGTGTATAGAGTCTGATTGGGTTCAGGAACAGTCCTTTTTTTTTTTTTTTTTTTTTTTGGATGACTTAACTCAAGTGCCTGTGGTGTAAATACTGGGTATGCTTTACTTGTCATTTGTCTGATGAAGTTAGAGGATGTTGTACATATCATAATACCATTCATCATATCTTTACACAAATACCAAACATATCACTGGTTGTGCTATAAATAGACATGCACATGTACAATTTGTTTGTTAGAAAGTCTACAGATTTGTTAATGTTTCTGATAGAAATTTTGAGATATATATTATTTTGAAAAAGACTGTTTGATATACATTATTTATTTTAAGAGTAAGTAAAATGTTAACTTTAATTGTTACAAAATATTATGTAATTGATCTGAATGTTAAAATATCCTGGTCTAACTTTATGACGTATAGCTACTTCCTGTATATGTATACATATGTACATGATATTTTTTCGAGCAAAAAAGTCTCAAAACTCTCAAACTTTGTTCAATAGTCATGCAATTTTTAATTGTTTAGTAATAATTGTATGTTTAGGAATTAAAAAAAATATATTTTGACCTTAGTCTGACCTTGGCTTGACCTTTGCCTGATCTTTGCCTGACCTATTTAAATTTACTGTATGTGATATGTTAGTTTAATTGACCTTTGTTTGACCCCAGAAGTCAACTGTGAACTGATAATACCTAGAAATGAAATGCTTTGTATATGAATCAGGAGGTTTATGATAATTAAGGATCCCTGTCCCACTGCTGGCTAAAAACTTTGGAATGCCACCCTAATTTAACCACCCCTAATTTTGTTTTGGATATAATCGCAGCATGATTGGACCAGGATACTATAGTACAGTATACCAGGTGGCTCAGTTGGTTAGCATGACAGAACAATTATTGGAGGACCAGGGTTCGAACCCTCGTCTGGCCCTGGTCTGGCACTTTTGCATTTTTACACTCTAAACACTGTTGCTGACGTACTTCATACCTGGTATTTATAATTTTTCATTCATTTTTTGCAAGGTATCATTTTCGGTATAGAAATGATTCATCAAAGATGCAGTATAGCCATGCTGGAAAAAAATGTTCCAACACTTATCAACAGTCTTTGGCAGTCATACGGGGATCCTTAAGTAGACATTGGATATATTATCCTTGTATTTAGGACCCTTGTTAATTTTACCCAAGTTATCATATTTGAATGATTATTATTTATTTCAATTATTATATTGTTACACCGTGTGCTTGATTATTGATGATATATAGTAATGTTGTTTAGTTTATAAACTGTGATAAACCCGTTATATATTTTTGGAGTTGATTATTGTGATAACAATATACATTTGTAGTGATATTACTGTAAATCTTACCACATGTATTTTTGTCTCGCCAGATTTTTTACTTCTGACCATATAAAACAAATTAGCCCTGTATTGAATTTGCCCATATATACTTTATATAATTGTAATATTTTTCACCCATGTTGTACTCTCTGATTTTCTAGGGCAAAAAGGGAAAAAATATATTAGGGCAAAATTCCAGTTTGATGGTACATATTTTTTGCCCCTGGAATAGCATATAAATACCTATATTTAAAAACAAAAATATGAACCTAGCAATGGCTAGCCTGTATCATAAACTTTTAATATTTCTTTTAATTTCTATGAATTGATACAGCTGGATATTTTTTCCATTCATTTAATATTTGTCATAAAATTCTAGAGTAGAGCACAAACAAATTGAAATCATGCTTAATATAGATAATAATATTAGATCATTTTCCCATTTTAAAGCTGTAAATTTCAGGTTAAAATGCAATTGTGTTTTACATTGTTTAATATTGATTTTGAATTTGAAAATTTTAAGAATAATTAATCAAAAAATTAAAAATACAAAAAAAATTGCTTGAGAGTCAAAAGTCCCCCATTTATAGATACTGATTTGGACGGTTTTGAAACCACAATTTTAAAAATCAACTAGAACAAGACGAAATTTCTTTGCAAGTGCAGGCAAATATGAAATGTAATATTTCTTTTTTTTATATTTTCATTTCGTTCCAAATGTGAACAATAAACCAGCCTAAGTTATCTGAACAATGTCTGTGTAGCCCTCCTCCAGTGTTCCAATCATAATATTGCATGTTTAAGTTTGTGTGATAATATAGAACCCACTGTTTATATTTAACAATTATTTTAGACTCTTGAACAAATTTTCACATTTTATAATATTTTTAAAAAAAAGAGAGAGAGAAATAATTATAACATGATTGCATTTGATCCTAAAAATAAAATAAAGTGAAACATTATTAAATATGAAAAAAAAAATCTTTTCAATTAATTCAATGAAATCAAATTCTCTATTTAATTATACAGACTTTTATAAACTGGAAACTGTTAACAGGCGTGTTACTGTGAAGTGTTTTTCTTTCCAGGATCACTTTTTCATTTCCAAATTTCTGGTAATTATAGGGGATTATTTTTCCTGCATATGTTTCCAAAATTTCTACATATTGTATTTATAGCTGCAATTTTTCAAGGGATTTTTCTCACAGAAAAGTGGAAACAAGAATTATATCCCTTCAAAAATGTTACTGTATTCTGTCTTACAGATATTATTGATAATAGAACAATCTTTATGGTGCTATACTGGTGTGTGTGTGATAGAATTTAAAAGTATACACATCTCTTTATCTCTATTTAGATTCATTTAGTAGGCATACATGTAATTACACATTTTATGTTTACCAGTGTAAACTGTTAGAGTTATGGTATCACAATCTTTCAGGAAAGCTTTGGTTGAAATTGAAGTCATGCAATTCCATAAATAGGAAATAAGCATGTTGGTATGAAAAGATTTAAAATTCCAATGACTTATATGTAATCATGTTAAGTATAAGTGTAACTTTAAGTATTTAATGTTTAATGATTCATTATATACAAGTAACTTTATAATTGACTATATCCTTTCCTTGGTCCTGACTTTGCTGCTCTGTCCAGGGAGTTAGTCCTCTTTTAAATGTGTGTTAGTCTAAAACTAAAACACCCCTGAAGACTAACTCCCTTGGTAGTGACCTATTTCCAACTGTTAAGTACTGTTTACTCTAAAAGTGATGTAATAATTTAATAATGCATGTCTGTCTCCTTGAAAAAAGTTAAACGAAAAAAGAAACCAAGACATTTTTCCACATGAAAAATAATCTGATAACATGTGCACTTTAATAGACTAGCATTTAGATGTTTGATTAACTTATTGATGTATTATATTGGAATGCAATAATTGTTTCTGCAGTTTTGCATTCACCATGCAATAAATACAGTTCACACTATAAATTAATGCCCTATATCAGTGTGCTTTATATTTTCAACGATTTTTTTTACAAACAGTCAAACTATCGGTGTATATATATAGCTAGTATTTATTGATGTGTTCATAACCATCAAGATATGCAATTTACTACATTTAAAAGATATAACTTGTTCCCGTAGACAAATACAAATGTTGACCATGATAATAGTGCTAAAATGATGGATACTAAGTGCTTTTTTTGTATTTTGTCATCTTCGCTAGCCAAGTGTAAGTGGAGTGTATACGAAGCGAACACTTGGCTAGTGAAGATGGTAATTTGTATGCAAAGTGTTCGCTTCGTTTACACTCCACTTACACTTGGCTAGTGAAGATGGTAA
>JAUMHH010148300.1:0-20040 GCA_032359455.1 Chlamys rubida | reverse complement strand
GGTCAAAATCCTCTGAGCCGTTCAGGACTAGTAGCGTTTTAAAGGAAAAAGTTGACGGACGACGGACGACGGACGACAGACGCTGCACCATGGGATAAGCTCACTTGGCCCTTCGGGCCAGGTGAGCTAACAAAAGATACCAGATAATAGCAATCAAAAATCCACTTGCCTTAAAAAAGTTTTGAAAACATATTCCTGAGAAATTTCTGAGCATAAGAGGAAGAACCTTGTTAATCCGGAGCTAACACCCCAACCCTGGAATAATGACTTTTTCCTGATAACAGGATTAATGAAGTCAGGACAACAATATACACTAACACTATAAACCAAGCCTCTTGAATCTAGCTACCTCTAACCTAATTATCCTACTATCCAGCCATAGTGTCAGCGGACAGATTTTCTCTCTTCTTTTTAAAAAGTGTCCTGTAATGTAGCAACTGGCCACTTCGAAATCTAACCACCTTAGCTTGAAACAGTAGTGGCTTGATTGGAGACGCTCACCTGTATGCTCTCTATTTTATCTGAAAGACTTAATGTTTGGAGGGTGGTCAATCAAAAAAGCTATTCTTTAATGAGATACCATTACTTTTTGGAGGCTAGTGAAATGATTAATTCATACCTAACACCCTTCTTCCAGACAACATACAGTCTGTTTTCCATGCTTACCTTCCCTGTGGAGCCGCATGTGACGTTTACACATGGAGGACGTCCGGAATGTTTCTTGGCAGTACGGACACTTGAACGGACGCTGGCTCACATGGATGTGCATGTGGCGCGTGAGTGAACCGTTGGTGGTGAACATTGCCTGGCATACATGACAACGAAACTCCTTCATGCCCTGGTGGGTCTTTAAGTGTGACTTAAGGACTCCTGCCGACACAAATGTCCGGTTACAGGTCAGACACTTGAACGGCTTCTCACCTGTCATACATCAAATTATAGATTAAGTTAAATGAAACATTCACTTTTAGTAACATTAACAAAGACTCAGTGATTTTTTTTTCACAATGAAAGACTTATTAATAATTCAAATAACAAATCAGAACTGTTTGCTGAATAAGCTCCAGAATTTTATCTGAGATCACATATAGATCCAAAATATCGCTTATGTCAATTTTACTTTATCATGCTATGCCCAAGTGTTAATTTTTCTTTATGTACATTTTTCAGACCAAGGAATAAATTGAGCACCACTAACCCTCAGCTTTATTTTACAGTGTTAGAGGGGAGTGAGCAAATAGGAGCACCCCAATGAGAATGGTCCAAATAAGAGAACACAACAACAGTTAACATTTACTTGTATTAAAGGGGAGGGACCAAACAAAGATATATCAGTACAGGTAACAGTCAAGTCCCTGGGCTGATTACTACGTACCTGTGTGGGACCGGATGTGCTGTTTGAGGTGACTGGACTTTTTGAAGGACTTATCACAATAGTCACACTTGTATACACGCTTGCCATCATCCAATGGTATAAGGGCGTACTGCTGGTCAGTCTCCGTGACCGCCTGTTCCTGCTCGGAGGAGTCAGCTTCCTGGGCCTCTGGAATTTGGCCATCACTATGGAAACAAAGAAATATATTATTATTGTAATTCCAAGCACAAAGAATTCATAGCAGCAGCAACTTTGACTAATCAAACACATTCAATATAATTTATTACTGAAAATAATTGATAGCAATCAGTTTCATACAAATCTGATAAAAATCACAGAAGTAGATGGATGACATTTCTATTCATTTAATGCCACATGCTATAAGCCAGTCACTGATATATTTGTCACCCTGGTAAAACACTAGCTGCTTCCTACCGACTCAGCTAGGGAGAATTTCTCTTTAGCTCATTCGGTAGAGCGTAAGACTAGTAAGCCAGAGATCCCAGGTTCGACTTCTGGCGGAGGCATTGAAAAAATTATGACCTCTGTTACACTGGCACCCACATAGGGACCCGGGAGATTTGACAAAAAATAATCAGCGATACTTGCAATGGAATTGTTATGACCCCTGGAAAACTAAGGAAAAAGTTCTTTCCTGGAGGGGTGTATGTTATCCTGGTAAAGAAATAGCTGCTTTCTACTGACTCGGCTAGGGAAAATTTCTCTTAAACTCATTCAGTAGAGCGTAAGACTAGTAAGCAAGAGGTCCCAGGTTCGACTCTTGGTGGAGGCATTGAAAAAATGTTGACCACGGTTATATATTGTAAGCTGGATTTTCTTTCAGAATGGAATGCTAGCTGTAAGTGCCGAAATGGCAGCACCGGCTGTATGCTCCTTAGGGGGTTGAGAAAGATACTCGTATTGGCTGGTTGCAAAGGCCCTATAGCCATAAATAATAATAATGTGAACCTTTTTTAGACACCCTACAATCTAGATTGGGATAAAGTGGGATATAGAAACCTCAAATTATAGTTGGGGAGACAAAAGGTCTGGGAGGGCATTTTATGGTGAAGATTTATTGTGTAAGGGTGGGTATTCAGTAGACTTTGAGGCCAGGGAGGTCTCTCACTTTGTGGGGAGAATGTCCTGCATGAAGGTATTTTGGAGTCTAGAGATAAAGAGGTCACTTTGTGGGGAGGATGTTCTGCAGAGATACTGGTGTTTCAAAACTAGTGTCAGGGAGGTCCCTCACTTTGTTCGGGAGGATGTTTTGCATGTAGAAGTCAATTACTTTGTGGGGAGGATGTTCTGCATGGAGTACTGGGGAGACCTGGGGTCAGGGAGGTCACTTACTTTGTGGGGAGGATGTTCTGCATGGAGGTACTGGGGAGACTAGAAGTCAGAGAGGTCACTGACTGGTTGTACCCTGTGTATGGATTGTTTATGTCCAGATTGTTCTGTAGCTGCTGAGTCTGAAATAAACAAGAATTGATGAAAAATATGTAGTAAGTTACAATATCAGTCTCAATGACAAAATAACAAACAAAAAACATTATCATGATGACAGATGAAAACACCCTAGAAATACGAAACAGACTCAATGCTATCTTTTCAATAATTGAAAATGTCCCCACCTGTAGTCCAAACTGAGATTGATTGTAGGCATTAAGCTGGCTGTTTAGCTGATTGAAGTTCTGCTGCCCTGGTCCAAGTAAACTTTGGCTAAAGGTCTGTTGCTGACCGAAAATCTACAACAAGGCAAGATATTTATAGTACAATGTCACCCTGTCAAAAGATAGATGTACTAATTATTGTTGCAAAATTAAACAAAGCTTACTGTTGATTCCAATACTCTCTGTATGACAAAGTAGACAAATTCATTTAAATACATACTACTTTTAATTGTGAATATTTCAAGCCAGATTGCTTTCACTGATTTATTATAATCCAATGAATTTGAACTTGAAAATATATTTTTTTCATTACAAGCATAAAAACAAATCAAAATAATTTGTATATCTAGTCATTAGATTGGCGCCCATGGAATGCAGCCCCAAACTTTGGACATGATATGTAGATGACATGTCAAAGAAGTATCAAATTTCCCTATCATGATACATTTCAGATAATTAGAAAAGGCAAGGACGTGTCATGCACCTGTTGGTTGAGGGTCTGCTGTAGCTGCTGGTCAAGACTGGCAGTGTTCAGGGCATCCTGTATGTTAGACTGAGTAAGGATGGCCTGCTGACTTATTTCCTGCTGTGCCATAGACGTGGCTGTCAGTTCCTGGTGGTTGAGATTCAGCTCCGCAGTCTGAGTCTCGTTCATCATTTCAGAGTCTGTGTTCTCTGGGCTGTCATCTGCCAGGTGGTCGGTACCCCCAGAGTTACCTCCCTGTTGTATGGTGGCCTGAATAGCCAGCTCATGTCTACAAACACCAGGAGACATGTTAAAGTAAAACATTCAACGTTTAGCTCATCTACTTTTATATTGTTAATTGAAATACATAATTCTCATGACTTTTTAGTCAAATACATGTCAACAATGGATATTTTATTTGTTTCAAATTTAAATCCTTGAAAAACAAGTCATTTGAAGCAGATTCATAAAACAATTCATTACAAAATCTGTTTCCAATTCTGTTTTTGAACCCTGTTCTACATTATGATAAAACATTTTCAGTTGTAATGCAAAATGCCTGCAGAATATATTGATATAATTTGTTTTGTTTATTTAGCATAGACTTAAAACTCAAACATGTCCCGAGATTATATGAGATTTCATACCTTACTCAGCAGTGTATAATTCTGACAGTGTAAATCAAGGGTTTGTAAAATAACTGTCCTTAGATCCATGTTCCAACCACATAAAAAGATGGGCCTCAGTTTCCTTCACATTCCTTGGGCTATGATATTCCTAATTTAAAGAGCTCCTATGGGGAATTTCAAGTTCCACAAAAAGTCTTTGTTAATTTGTTTCATGAAACAGTGAACTGGAAGCTGATATAATCTTTATATACAATTAACTTCAGTGTGAAGTGCAATGTTAAAGTTACAATAACAAGAAGTTTATTAGTTACAGTAACATAATAAATTACTTCAACTTGATATATTTAAAGACATCTATTAGATTTAAAGTATTGTATACCTGTGGGTTTTCATGTGTTTCTTACAGTTGACAGAGGTCTTGAAGGTTTTTTGGCAGTAAGGACACATAAAGGGTCGGACTTCACTGTGTGTTGACATGTGGCGCTTCAGACTGCCGTTGGTGGTGAAGTTACTATCACACAGGGGACACTTGTACGCCTTCACTCCTGTGTGTGTACGGATGTGAGCCTTGAGGACCCCACTGGACACAAATGACCTCATACACTGCACACACTTGTACGGCTTCTCACCTGAAAAAATTCATTCAGCTATTAACATTTTATGTATCTTTTTTCAGAGATCCAGAGATAGATAAACTGCCTTCATTTTTATGATGTCAGACAGATTCACACTAACAAGCTAGGAATCTTTTGAAGCCGCTGTTGATATTGTCTTATAAGTTAGAACATACATTTGAGCAGCCTCAATAATAATAATAATAATTTGAGGTTCTTTTATACCGCTTTATCCTAGTTCGTAGGTCGCCTCAAATCGGTTCACAAATTATTATCCATGGTTATAGAGCCTTTGCAACCAGTTAATACCTTTCTCACCTCCCTGGGGAGCATACAGCCGGAGCTGCCATTTCGGTGCTAACAGCTAGCATTCAACAATTCTAGCACTGCCTAACCACATACTCATTTACAGCTAAGTAGACTGGAACAAGCGGAGTAAAGTATCTTGCTCAAAGATACAACACAGTGCCGTGACTCGAACCCACAACCCTTCGGTCACGAGCCCGGCGTCCTACCAATAGACTACTGTGCGTCAATAAGGAAAAAGACCTTTAACAAATTAATAATACATTTTGCTTAAAATTTCAGGTTCCTGCCTTTCGTCTGTCTTGCTGAGGAAAACATATCTCTAGATTTATGTCATGTTCATTTTGAATTATTATACTAAAAGCAAATTTTCTGCTAAGAGTATCAATCTATGGTACATTTGCCTATGTGACAACTGAGATGCTGATTGAATTCTCACTTAAGGAAACCACATCTCAATAATCTATCTCCTGTGGACTATAGTTTATATTCACCTGTGTGGGACCTGAGATGCTGTTTGAGATGACTAGATTTTTTAAAGCCTCGTTGACAGAAGCCACACTTGTAAGGTCTATCCACACTGCCGGCTTCACCAAGGTAGGTGGTGATGATGTTGTTCCTAGGAGGCTGCTGAATCAGACCTGGTGAAAAACAAGTATTGCAGGACGTGGGACATAGTTTTCAGGATAACATGTACAGTATAGTCAAGATACAAGGCAGAATAAATCTATGTATCTATGTAAGGCATAGTATTCAGACTGAAGTGTACTGTACCGACATTATACAGTATTAAGTATTAGGGATGAATTTACAGTATAATCAGTATATAGAATACAGTATTCATGAAACAGTATATTTTTTTAATACAGGATTCGGTACTCAAAATACGCTGTACTTGGTTTTCAGGTGTTTTTTTTAAACATCTACTTAGCAATCAGACTACAAGTATGTTGGATTGTTGGGGGAAGGAGGTTCCAATAAAACATATAATCGTTAACAGGTATGAAATTGTTTGCATAAACCCCAGATTTAATTTAGAAACCAGTTCTTCTCGCCTTTGTTATTTGATGAAAACCTATTTGATTAAAACTTATTTAAAAGCAATAATACTCTGCCTTGGATATAACAAAGACTCAGAGCTTGCAAAATTATATCCATACTACCAACTTTTAAAATTTTGTATAAAATAGAAAGAAAACACTGTTCTAATAGGACTGATAAATGAGTACCTGTATCTGTTATAAGGATAGGTTCTTGCATGGGTATATCAGGCAGTGAGAGATCTGACTTGGCTGACCGTCTAAATGTCCTCCGAGGCCGTTTGATGCCATCATCCTTGGAATGTGAGGCTATGTGACTCTTCCTGTGAGCGGTGGTGCGGAATTTCTTGTCACAGTGAGGGCAGTCAAATGGTTTGGCTCCTATTAAAAGTGATACGATTCTTATAGTATCAGATGAAAATAAAGCATACCAGGACAAAGTAATATGCTTGTAATGGCTATTGTATAATATATTTCTCATAGTACAACATGGTACGAATGTGACAAAATCACTTGCTGAAAACTCAATTGTTTTTTGTAATAAGTGATTAAAAGGTTTCAACTGAAAATGTTTAAGCATCAAATCAATTTCTCAATTTTCAACACTATACCATTCATAGTAACCTTTGTACAATTTGTTATTTTTTTTAGATGACACTTATCTATAAATGCAAAAAATAACAATCTGTTCAATGTTGAAAAGAAACCCTCATACCTGTATGCATCCGCAGATGGACTTTGAGACTTCCTTGAGTAGAGAAGAGTTTGTCACAGACGTGGCATTTGAAGTCCTTTACACCGGAGTGAGTTTTAACGTGTGCGGTAAGGGTGCTCTTGACAGCGAAAGCCCGAAAACACTGCGTACACTTGTAAGGTTTCTCGTGGGTGTGGATTCTGATGTGGCGGACAAGATCACTCGGCTTCTTAAACTCCTTAGTACAGTAGGTACACTGATGCCACCGGACCCCATTAATCTGTCAGGTAAATCAATCACAGGTGAATCTTAAAAAGGTTATAGTCAAGATGCCCATGATTGGTCAGATAAGTTAATTACAGGTAACTCTACGCAGGTAATAGCTAGTCTTAGTATTTAAATAAACATTCAAGTCCTTACTATTGAGTAGACATAATATTAATTATTATAGAATAATTATATTATCACTGATTTCATTTTACAGTTAGTTATATCACAAGATAAACACTTTATAATCAATTTCATGTTATTTGTCTAGAGAGTCCATCATTCTTAAGTCTTAACCCTTTCACCCCTATGTAACTTTAGTAGGCTCTACCATGCATTGATCTGGATGAGTCCATTATGGTCTACAGTGGTGAAAGGGTTAATAACATTTATTAAAACATGAACAAGCAATCAAATCTGCTGTTGTACATTTGTAACAAAATCTAGTAGCTGGGAATAACTTATTTGAAGCCCAATATTAGTAAATTTCAGTCTTTATCATTTGTCACGGGGAAATACGACATAAAAAGAAAAATGAAATTAACAGATTAATGTTTTATCTCGGGATACAAAATATGTCTATTTGTTTTTAAAATATATACCAAAGAATTTTCTTGGCTACTATAATGTATTTCTAAAACAGAACTTTCTTCCTGCATAGTAAGAAAACCTAGACTGCCTATTAGTTAAGCAGACAATTCAAGTCTATTAAGCCATTCGAGTTTCCTATATACCTTTCTGATGATGTGTTTTTTGATGGAGCCTGTTGCTGTGTCCTGAACATTCATGGTGGTGATAGTCTGGATGATGGGAGTTTGGACAGAGCTTGATATGGACATTGATGTAGGGGCAATAGCCTGCAGTACGTGTGATGCTACAGCAGTGGACTCCACGGCCACCTCAGCACCACTCGGTAGTCCACTGTTCTGCAACGCTTGTTGCAGGATGTCTGAACTCTGTTTATGGTAAAATAATCAATTTTAATTATCACACAGAATAATTATATCCTTATTACAAATGTAGTCATTATTACAGAACAATTTGTTATAAATCCTTCAAATCTCAGAGATACAGAACTCAGAATCTAACAATCATTTTCAATCTGATATAACCAATGTGACACGTTAGATATTTGTTAAATGTGCTGAAAAAGATAGCTTAAAAACATATCTATCTTTACTTTAGGTAGAAATAGGTAGTGACATTTAGTAAATTCTTTAAAATGATTTCTTTTCTAACATTCACATAGATCATTTCATTTCTTTCAACACTATACAGGATTGTACAACACCAGTTTCACTAAAGGTTAGAAAATATTCGAAGGGATGAATAAAAGGTACTGTAATTCATTTAGGTTCAATTGCCGTTATCAGTTCATGGTATTATCATTCCCTATCCTGTGCTGTATTACCAACCTGTGGATTGTCTGGGTCGTCATCTGTAACTGACCCTTCTACTGTCTGCTGATTGGCCGTCACAGAAGTTTCTATGGTTTGCTCCGACAGACCCAGTAGTTGGTTGATGACATTCTCATCAACTGTCCGATGGCAGCTGTCTTTCACACTACCAATCTCAACTTGGGTGGGTGGTTCCTTCAAGAGATGTACTCAACTGACAAAACATTCTGATTTTGATTTCTGATAGGTAACAGCGAAAAAATATATACAAGTGGTCCATAGGGCTGTGTTGCTCACCTGGAAGCTTGAACATGAATTTTAATTATTTGACCCCTGTGACCTTGAATGAGGGTTACAGCCATTCATTTGAAAATTTAAAATCAAATGATGGTGAAATGATGGTCATGGTCCTTCACCACAGCCAGCTATTGACACACATTGTGAAACTATTTAAAGAAAAGGTGGGTAGACAGATGACAGAGTACTGCAATAGCACACCTTGGTTCTTTGGACCAGGTGAGGTGAAAGTATTGCAGATACGTACAACATAAGACTATAAGTATTTGGAAAGGAAGTTTCTATACAGCAGATCTTGAAAGACACATTTTTCAGGTTTTTTACAGCCTGCAGACATAAAATGTAATTGAAACCACAACATTCCTTTTATCAAAAACAAATTCTGTTAACTATCTGTTGATGAGATCAATATGCAATTTTTCAAAGACTTTTTAACCTAAGTTATAATATTATTGAGTTTCTACACTTTACCAGCTGATCTTTACTTACTCCACCGTCTGTATGAGCACGACTGATGTGAGCATTCAGACTGCCTAGCTTCTTAAACACACAGCTGCACTCGTCACACTGAAACGCTGGCTTATTTTCCTGGTCCCTTGGCAGTGTATGTACTCGCTAGATAATTTAAATGGATTTAAACTTTTATAAAGTATACACAAGGAAATGTTATTCGATTTGTATGTTTATAACATTATACAAAACAAAATACATATTTGTATAGGTTGTGACAATGTTCATCAATTAGAAATAGTTATTGTCATATATTGAATTCAGGGATACATCATACGAGAAATTGTGAAAATGTTCATATATACCCTATTATGTAAGGTGGAAAATCTTTATACATGTATATCAAACTGGAGCCTTTTAGTTTATCCAGAACAACAATTTCGTCTACTTTCATGGGCAAAGCTGACCTCACAAAACAGAGTTATCCTATTACGTCTATTATTTTGCAAACAAATTACTCTGATCAAACTGTTTTTAATGTGACAAACATCCTACATAAAAAAAATCAATCCTGAAAATACATTTAGTTCAAAGGAAGATAATAATTTCTGACATTAATCACAGTATAAACCTTTCTTGACTTCTGGGGTTGTGAGAAGACAAGAATGTTAAAATGATCAATCTACACAACACGTTTATTTAGCTTTTTCATTTTTACCTTGATATGAGCCCTGAGGTTTCCTTTTTGAGCAAATGTTGATGGGCAGAAATCACACATATGGGGTCGATCCCCTGTGTGTTTGGTCATGTGGATACGGAGAGCTCCCTTCTGGTTAAAGGCCTTGTTACACAGACTGCACTTGTAAGGACGCTCCCCTGTAAATTATCACATAACATTAATGTGACACACAAGTTATACACATATATAATACATGTACAGAAATATAATGCATGAATAACATTCAAATATAATACATTTCCATTATACAAACTGTTCTGAATACTTCGTTCGTATTTTGATGAGATCCATAATGGGCGAGATTAGTAGTTGACCCATATGTACATGCTAGTTTCTACCTGTGTGACTCATAGCTTCTACCTGTGTGGATGCTAGTTTCTACCTGTGTGGATATAAGTTTCTATCTGTGTACATGTACATGCTAGTTTCTACCTGTGTGGCTCATAGCTTCTACCTGTGTGGATGCATGCTAGTTTCTACTTTTGTGGATGCTAGTTTCTACTTTTGTGGATATAAGCTTCTACCTGTGTGGATGCTAGTTTGTACCTGTGTGGATGTAAGTTTCTACCCGTGTACATGTACATGCTCGTTTCTACTTGTATTAATGCCAGTGTTTACCTGTGTGGATACGGTTATGTCGTTCCAGTTGGCTGGGTTTCTGGAAGGTCTTCCCGCAGTGTTGGCACTTGTAGTGGAATGTGGATCGGTCAATGTTCCTCTTGTAGGCTCTGTGAGCAAGAGATGACCTAAAACAGGAATAGCAATGTACAACATATTCAAATAATAGTTCATTAATAAAAATAATCGGTGACAATTTTCACATTATTTTCTGAGCTTGTTAGATCTTTGATAGACCTTAAATGGTCAAGGTACGTATGATGAGCTTCACTTGGTACATTCTACTCACTTGATTTTGTAGTGCTGCTTCATGTGTTCCCGTAGGAAGGCAGGCTTATTGAACTCCTGGGTACACTGTCGGCATGGATATGTTTTGATTCCCTCCTGTTCCTGGCGATGTTCTGTCAAGTGCTTGTCTAACTGACTCTACAAAATCAACAAGCAACAACTTAAGAAGAAATCCACAAATTTCATGTATAATGATACTACAATCAACATGGACGACAAAATACATACCATTCTGAACAATTCAAATGACATTTGGAAATTATTTTGTTGATATATAGTAAATTGTAGAACAAATATTCAAGTATAAGAGCCAACAAAGTTAACAGGGTAACTCTTTCAAACTCAAATACTAATTAAAAAGTTTACACAAATTGATACAAATAATGTCCCTTCATTCTTTATCCCACTCACTTGAACAAGACTGTACATTAATGTTTGACGGGGTATCAAGAACACACTGGACTTGTACCCACATCATGTTGGGTTTAAAAGTTAGTGTACATATGTAACTTATTCCAATAGGTCTAATTGTAAGTCAATGGTTTTAAATTAATTGATTAAGTTATGTTTGTTACATAATATATTTAAATTTCTCTGATCAATTTATTTACGATTACAATCATTAAGATCATGAACATGGAGGTTTCAATGTTGATCTTTTTCTTACATTTCTCATGTTAAACTGTAAAATATTTGTGAGGTACTAGAGTTTACTAAAAGTTGCAAATTTTGTGATATTGAATGTTTTTGGTACATACCTGTACACTGTGGTACATACCAGTACACTGTGGTACATACCTGTACACTGTGGTACATACCAGTACACTGTGGTACATACCAGTACACTGTTACATACATGTACACTGTAGTACATAACAGTACACTGTGGTACATACCAGTACACTGTGGTTCATACCTGTACACTGTGGTACATACCTGTACACTGTGGTACATACCAGTACACTGTGGTACATACCAGTACACTGTGGTACATACCTGTACACTGTGGTACATACCAGTACACTTTGGTACATACATGTACACTTTGGTACATACCTGTACACTGTGGTACATACCAGTACACTGTGGTACATACCTGTATACTGTGGTACATACCAGTACACTGTGGTACATACCTGTATACTGTGGTACATACCTGTACACTGTGGTACATACCAGTACACTGTGGTACATACCTGTACACTTTGGTACATACCTGTACACTGTGGTACATACCAGTACACTGTGGTACATAGCAGTACATTGTGGTACATATCAGTTCACTGTGGTACATACCTGTACACTAAACTCGTCCCCACACTCTGTACACATGAGATTTTCCTCCTTTTCATGTAGCATGATGTGTGCTTTGAGACTGGCAATACGCGAGAACTTCTTGCCACATTCGGGACATGTTGGGTCTCCATCTTGTACATGGGTAGCCTCATGGAGGATCAGATTGTCTTCAACGTTGAATGAGGCAGTACAATGGTTACAGGCGAATGGCTTGTCTTCCTCGTGTAGTTTTTGATGCCGTTGGTACTGGTTCCATTTGGGAAACACTTTTTCACAAGTATCACACTTGAATGGACCCTGTGTATAACACAACATCAACATTTTATAATATTTCTATTGACTTTGCCTACATGCATTCAATCTGATACTTCTCTTAAGTTTATTTTGTGGATCAATCATTTCATATCCAGGTCACATTGACAGGTAGTAAACCTTCTTTGTCTAAATCAAAAACATTATTAATAATCAACAGTTGTACTTTTATCAATATACAATGTACATGTTAAATTCAAAACAAAACAAAATTGAATATGAATTTGTTGTCGATCTAGAACTTGCATATAATTTATTTTAGATAACCTATCTTTAAATCACATTTGAATTATTTTCAAAACCTCTAAAATATATTTTCTTACATTTTTTCATCTACACATAATATTCCACAATTAAGTAAACAGTATAGCTTTCACATTGATATATAAGTGATAGGTAGATTGAGTTGTCTACCTTTCCAACAGGCGGTTTGACACTGTCTTTTTTAGGATGGAGTGGTTGTGAAGGCGGGAGGGCGAGAATGTGCTGAGCAGGAATCTGTTCGTACACCACATGTTCCACCATATGTTGAGGGTCGACGTTTTGCTGTGGGTCAATATTCTCCTGCTGTGGATCAATGATGTGCTGTTCAACAAAGGCCACCATTTCTCCCGTCTCTGCCACCTGAGCCATCTGGGCCACAGTGGCATGAGTGATGTACTGGGCATAATCTGTATATACATAGAAACCAATTCAGTTCCTCCTTATCAATAACTCACTTGGTCTTCACATGTATAACATAAATTATAAACCTATGCATGTCACCAGGATTTTTATACTATATTAAAATCCATTTTTTTTGCCGATACTAAAGAAGCAGAAAAGCTTCTCCAAATAAATATATTAAACTGAACTGAACTAGTTGCTTACAGGTATATCTGTCTTTTCAATAAATCATTAACAGAGTATGGCAGATGCAACACCATGACACTCTTGCCCCCTTCGGGCTAGTTACCTAATTATAATCAAAGGCTATCTTGCAATGTGTTAGGTATCAAATTTTATGTAATTTCTTAATAATACAGACATTAAAGAGAAATTTTATAAACCTACATATGTAAAGCTACACTAGTTAACTTGATGGATGTTGACTGTTTTGAGTTACCAATACGATCTTTGTATTACATGTATATAGCTTTTCTGTCTTTTCTTATCTTATAGGTATGACATCTTTGCAAAGCCGGAGTCTTGTTGTTCTTTTGTTACAGGCACTTCACTAAATATACCTACCAAGTCCTGAACCATCAGCGACCACCAAACTTCCAGCCACATTTTCAAGATCAGCAGCACTGCACAAGCTTATGGTAACAATATTATCCTGTTCTGTAATAAAGATAAGGAATATAAATCAATGAGGCACGGTTACACCAATCCTAATCACAGGTGCCTGAAGGTCCACCATCACAGAAAAAAAGCTTTTGAGTTGTTTTTTGTTTTGTAATTGTTAAATATTCATAAAAAAAACTTTTTTAAATACTAAACAGAACACCACAATACATGCAATTTCAAATTAATGCCATTTTAACACCCAATTTAGATTATCAAAATTATACATCTTCTGAAGCAGAACTGGGCTGGGTCGATCGTCAGCGACCAGGTAGCTCAATATTGATAAGAGCATCCGTCAAGAGTTCAGAGGGTCCCAGGTTTGAACCTTGGTTTGGCCCTGCATTTTCCCTCTCCCGTTACATTTGGTGCCCAACAAAATATACCCACAGAAGGTGGTATAGGGTCTTGTGAGTGTTCGGGGTCGAAGACTTTGTTAAAGGAAGGAACAATGCAGCGGAAGAGCTGGACTGCGTCGATCGTCGGCGACCAGGTAGCTCAATTGGTAGAGCATCCGTCTAAGAGTTCGGAGGGTCCCGGGTTCAAACCCCGGTCTGGCCGTACATTTTCCCTCTCCTGTTACACATCTATAGTATAGAAACAATCTTGGGCCTGTTTGTTTAAGTATTGTGGCATTCTCCTTTTTAGGCATTAATAGAACAACTTTAAAATCATATAGATGTATTTGTACATTTATAATTGCAACTATATTTTCACGATATTTTGGCAAAAGAATAGTTGATTTTAAAGGTTAGTCTTGAATGCTGGATAATTTTGTAACTTGATGTAAGCTTTATTTTACAGGCCGACAGATCATTGTAAATAGCTTCCTTTCACATTATACTTTCCCATTTTTAACTAATGTAATAATTAAAATTCAGTGTTCTTAACCTATAAGTTTCTATTTTACATGAATTTGTCATTTGTATGTGTAGTGGAACTGAACTGGGCATGACCAGAGTATAAGCTCGACTGGTAGAGTATCTGTCTAGATTTTGGAGGGTCCAGGGTCCTATTACCAGTCATATTGCTACAACAGCTTATATGAATTTGGCAGTAGTTTTGAAAAAAATTATATATATATATATATAACAAAGTTGACTAAACAGTAAACATTCTGCATTCACTGCATATGTAGATGCATTTATCATGGAAATTTGGAGTTAGACTTCAACCTGATATTGAGTCCAAAATGTACACTTGTGCTGTAAGCCGAAGTCATCTACAATTTAATCTACCGGTATATCAATTTTTACTTTGACCAGATAATTGATGTTTACACATTTACGAATAATGTTTATTTCATGTATATTTCTTTTTCAGTGACACATCATGTCACATGCGATAATGTGATATTTTGTGCAAATACAAGTTGATTGAATATGTTCATGGATTTTCTTTTGGTCAGACACAGAATTAGACTATTCTCAAATTAAACATTCTTAAAGCCTATTTTAAAATTGAAAATAATGTCATGCTCTCTGTTATCAGTTATGCTACCCCATCCCTTATGTATTGCAGCCTTTGATGCCACTGTAGTTCCATGCTCCCTAAATTGAACAAGTGTCCGGAGTTTTTAACTAAATAATCACTTTCACAACTTTCATAAATTAACACCTTTGCCGGACAGTAAAAGCAATAAACCTTGTATTTTTTTGCAATTCCGTGTACAATATTCCACCTTTTTGTATCCTGCACGTTGTACACGTGAAACTGCAAGTGTTTGGATGTGAAATATTTTTATTACAATGTGTTTATATAAAGCGATGTTTTGAATACGTTTCCTTACACTTCTAATATTATTTGAAGTATGAAAGCGGTTTTCGTCGGTTCACGTCGATACAGCATAAACATGCATCAACAATATCAACGGGCACCTGCCATCCATCCTTTTCTAAGTATCCACCTAACATGGATGTACATTTTTGCATCCGTTTGACGGTTTCTGAACATATCGTGAAAAAGTACCAACAAAAACATCAACAGAGTATTATGTATTCCCAAACATCACTGGTCTGCTTCGTGAGTAGTTTGGGGCTCGACCGTGGAAGTGTATGACCTAAGTAATCTAGACTGTGAAAATCGCCCAAATATATTTCTACGCGTCCTGGAGTAGGAATACCATCATTTTTCACCATCAGGTTCAAGTCCTGAATGAAATCGAGCGTATTATTGCGCATACACTACTGTGTAGGTTAGTGACGCGGACGCACTACCGAGAAATTAGCACGCTTCAATTCTAGTCATGTACATTTTCTGGAATACACAAACAGGTATATAGATTCCTAGTGACAATATTTAATAAATAGAACTTACCCGAGACATTTTCTATTTGTATTTGCCCGGCTTGTTGTCCTTCGAGGGACATATTTTTGGTAAATTTTTAACCAAAATGGCGGTGATCTGTTCCGTGATCCAGATCGAGGCTTGCATGCAAATTACCCGGATATTACGCTTCTATTTCCCACGAAATTTAAAAATGGTTTAATACGCCCCGGAGCACACAATCCTCGCATTTTTCTTCAAATGCATCATATAAATCATTGATAACATTTTCACCAATCTTCATAACATTATTTTATTTGTTAAGTTTATCACGTCATATCAGGTCCTTGGTGTGAGCAGAGACGTATATAACACAGTAGTATAGACGTCTCTGGTGTGAGCACGGAATTAGAGTGTGAGTTTCGTGGTGTAACCAGAGACGTACAATAAATGTAGGCCTTGCCGTGCCAGAGACGTAGACCTTGCCGGTGCCCTATATATTAATATGTAATATATACGTCTCTGGTGTAACAAAAGAATTATATTCCATGTTTACAAGTCAGTCAGTTGAAGACAAGTGCACTACAGGTAATTTGCAGTCTGAACATAACCACTGGCTTTTTAGTTCGTTATTAATTTATCATAAAACCAGAGAATTAGGCATAGATTTCTGGTTTGTAGACTACAACCGAATTGCCCATTGTGTACATGTTTTCTTTTCTTCTCCTTTCCTGAATCACGTTTGAGCCTGATGTAGAGGATTTAACACCTTCACTTGTAAACAGCCATGCGCCGCTTAACTATTTGGGTTGATTGATTGATTGGTTTACGTCCGCTTCACTACCGAGTAATTCGGTTATCCAGCAGACGAATCTATTTGGGTAAGAGTTATGCCCCTTTACACACAAGTGATGATGTTGGAGATGTACCTACACGTGTCAATTGACCAATTCTCGTGATAATCAGATAGTGGGAATATGGAATATATTCACACACACTCGTGATAATCAGATAATGGGAATATGGAATATATTCACACACACTCGTGATAGAGCAGACAATTTAATTTTAAAAAAGCATATGTAATAATGCCATGCTAATTAAAACGTTATTACGTGATTTTTAGCGTTAACGTCTTTAATTCGCGTTATTACGCGTTTGTTCGCGTAATAACGTGTTTTCGCGTTATTTCGACTTTCCAGTTTTTTTGTATTTTTTATTAGTGACCCTAATAGGTTTTCGTAATAATCAAACAAATACACGCAATAACAATGTTGTATGTGTAAATCAATGTACTAGATCTGTTGTCATTAATAATCCTACTGATGTGCACAGTGACATAGATTATCCTAAGCAATTATTGAATAAAATATGTACTGTGATTGAAAGTGAAGATGATTCCAAGTATGATCCGAATACAAGACCACCCATTCAAACAGACAATGATAATCATTATCAATTTATAGATAAAAGTAACTCTCAAATTTCCAATTAAAGCCAAAAGTATCAACATTTGCAATCTGAATGTTAGACACCTTCTTCCCAAAATGATGAAATAACTTACCTGCTATGTCAAACACCAAATTTACATATCATGGGTATCTGTGAACCATTTTTAAACAATCAAGTTACAGTTCTTTATTACTTTAAGTCTTTTGACCTTATCAAAGATTACAACTTATTGGGAATCGAAGGATTTACCCTAGAAAGAAAAGATGGACAAAACAGACTGGATGGTGGACTTGAAGTATACATTAATGAATATCTTCCATACTGTAGAAGAATGGATTTCGAATGTGAGGGTATTGAGTGCTTATGGTTAGAAATTCATAAGCAATACTGTAAGGCCCGATACTGTAAGGCCCGATACTGTACACGATACTGTAAGGCCCGATACTGTAAGGCCCGATACTGTAAGGCCCGATACTGTACACGATACTGTAATGCCCGATACTGTAAGGCCCGATACTGTACACGATACTGTAAGGCCCGATACTGTAACGCCCGATACTGTACACGATTGTTGCTTTGCTCTGTTTATAGACCTCAAAATGAAAATAACTTGTGTTTTGAACAATTTGACTCAATGTTTGAAAAAAACTGCTAATGAAAATTGATGGAATGAAGTAACAAGTCAATTTAACCTTATTCAACATGTTAAAGATACCACCAGAGTGACTGAAACAACTTCAACACTAATAGACCACAATTCTGTAATTACAGTGACGTTATATAATCATGGTCATCTTTCCTTTGATTACTCTTCTATTTATGGCCGGACTCGTGTACTCCTTGTGGTTTGGTTTGGTTTAATTTTGTTTAACGTCCTATTAACAGATAATGTAATTTAAGGACGTGCCTCCATGTCAATTTTAAAGAACTTAGCAGTTCACTTTACTGGCACAGTTACATGAAAAGTGGCGCGGAAACTCAAGTATAAAAGAAGGTATAGGTGAGATATAGAAACCTTACTTCTTTCCAGTTCAGTGGAATCTTCATGTTATTTATAAGCGTGACTGACAGCTTCACTCATGATGGTATACGTCTCTGATGGTATTAATATAAGCCAAGCGTTGACTTTCGTATTTCTGTAATAAACAATTTTTTTCAAATATCAATTTGGGTCAAGTTCGGCCAATGATAAGTAATTACTTAGCGGAAAATCTGCCGAACTTACACCAGACTGTCTGTCCGAAATAGCCATCAAGGTTAACACTATTGTCGCGGTCGAGTTTTATTTGATTTTTTTTTGGACAGCACATGATATTTATTGAGGGAATTTATGTGTATAGAATCTACATACCATTGGAAAGAGAATTCCCAAACTGTTCATAACATGTAAAATATTAAAAGGGCAGACACGTCCGTATATGAAGAATTATTAACGTTTTTCGGTCGGGAGACTGGATGGTCGAACGTGCCCCGCCTTGCGGCAAGTTCAGACGGACCATCTGGGGTAAGTTCGACCCACGTTGAAATCATCGTCAAAAGCATGCAATGTCAGATTTCCACGTCACCACTTAACATGATATGTTGCCTGGGTCTAACCTGCCCCAGTCTGGTCCAAATTGATATTTCAATAAATTCGTATATTACAGCAATGAGGAAGTCAACTTATGTCGAGCTTATATAGAATCTATATAATCATGTAAAAAACTAGCAACTGAAATTCGGTTTATCAAAGATTCTCCAAAACTAAACTGAGAAGCTGGTGAGGTCAAACTTTTCTTTCTACCCTCCCTTACAATGCTATTTTTTCTCTTCTAGTTCTAGTATTTTTATAATTGTGTTTTCCACACCGTTTTTGTATGAATGTTCTGAGGCCGGGTCAGTGGCGGCCGAACTTACCCAGGAACCGAATTTGCCCCGGTCTCCCCTACTAAAACTAACTAGTTTAAAACTAGTTAAATCAATCACGATACTGGCATGACTGCGCAAAACCTTATCGTGTTTCATAAATATGAATGCAAGAAAGTCGATTACTTCAGTAAAATCAAGCCGAGCAAATGGACCACGTTGCTAACATGACTTGCAAAAACTACATGAATTATCTCCCTTCGAAGGTCACGTCACGTCACCGTGACGTCATCCAACCGGAAGTCAGCAAGGAAGAGCTCTTCAGGGATACGGAGAAAGAAAGATACGCCAAAACAGACCGCCTTTTAAAAGGATTCCATCTAGGAACCATCCTGGGAATGAGTTGTAACTGTTATATCATCAGCACACGCAAACGGTAAATTGACATGCAGTTAGTTACTTATTTACATTAATGAAAAAGGGGTCGGCCGGTTTTGATAAGGGTTCAGTCGTCCTCGCTACGCTTTTTTTTCAGCTTGTGATGAACTCTTCGGTAACGCAATACTTTTGGCGCGCATTAATGAAGAATGTTTTTTTTAATACCCTGCCGCGCATTGCTTTTCATAAAAAATAGACTTACATGTATGAGATGCATTCATGACACCTACTGTACATAGGCGGATGCAGGGGG
>JAUMHH010148289.1:0-20041 GCA_032359455.1 Chlamys rubida | reverse complement strand
TGAGGAGACACCAAAACAAAAGGGAAGACAACAACAGGAACTGAGGAGACACCAAAACAAAAGGGAAGACAACAACAGGAACTGAGGAGACACCAAAACAAAAGGGAAGACAACAACAAGAACTGAGGAGACACCAAAACAAAAGGGAAGACAACAACAGGAACCTAGGAGACACCAAAACAAAAGGAAAGACAACAGCAGGAACAGAGGAGACACCAAAACAAAAGGAAAGACAACAGGAACTGAGGAGACACCAAAACAAAAGATTGTGGCCATAAACGATCTTTTTTCATTGTCGTTTCAAGCGAGTCTGCTAAAAAGCAATGACTTCAAAATGCATCGGTCAAAAGGATATATCTACCTATGAAAAACCTTATGGAAGAAAAAACTACAAATCATCCACAAAATGTGTTCTGCCTACAGCTACTTTGACAGTTGACCATGACATTAATATGCATATAACTTACCTTGTTGGCTACGAGCAAGAAGTAAAACAGACACAAAAACAGAATCGTTTAATTATGTTTTAATGATAACATGCTGTACTAGTCAGATAAAGAGGCTACAACAAATTACTTTAATTATTTTATTATTTTTAAACGATGTAATTATTTTTATAACAAAAATGTATTAAGAAACCACTTAGGACAGCTCCCCAGTTGACATCTACGTAAGCATTTCAGCGAAAATATACAATTGCATGTTGAAACCTTTCACATTATACCTTTCTCAATATATCACAATAATTATAAGATTAAATATATTTATATACGCAGAGTGTACGCTCTATCATAAGCGGTTTAGTAAAACGTTTATAAGAGACATATGCACTGAAAACTACATCATTTATCAACATTTCTATAAATATATTTTTCAGTTTCTGTAATTTCTAAAGTATTGCATGTCATTTTTTTAAACACTTACAAAATGTAAACCCAATTTAATCAATGGCAAACGATATATAACGTTATATCAAAGTTTTACGTTATATATATCGATATATAATTTAATCTTGCTTGTACCAAACATTTTCATTGGCTTAAAAATTTATGTTATCAGCCAATAACGTAAAAAAAAAATGACGTCGCCGTGTGTTACGTCGCTTTTGATTGGCTGATACAGCGGCGTAACAATTTGTAAGAGAAAGGAGCCCATCAATAAAAGTTGATTTCCACAGGGATTGGGTATAGTAGATTAAATTATAAGGATTAACTTGAATATATTTCTCATGTTATTTGGAGCTATAACACAAAAAAACCGGAGTGTACTCTCATCATAAACCGTTTCTCCATAACATGAAAAAATATTCAAGTTAATCCTTAAATAAGGTTATATCAAAGTTTTACGATATATATATCGATATATAACGTTGTATCGGTTCTATATGCACATTTCTTGCATTCAATATATGTTTCTTTATACTATAGACTTGGATTTTTATTCATTTGACCTCAAGTTCTGTTGATGGGTTGAAAATGTACGAAAGGGTCATACGACACAGTAAAAGGTTTAGTTTGCTTGGCTTTCTGCGTCGACTACTAAATGTTCAACCAGGTGCTTCCTTATTTCGAATTTCTAGCATCTATAAAACGTGACATCCAAGCTATTATATAGCAGTGAAACAGTAGTAAGACTTGTTACAAGCTCTTTATTTTTTCTCGTGTCTGTATCTGCGAAAAAATAAGGAAATGGTGCTAGACGAGGCTAAGCAGGAAAGTATTGAGTCAATAAGTTGTCGAGAGGCCTTATCATTTGAGGTGTCGGACAACCTATTCGTAACGATAAAGGCTGGCTTGTTCGAATTACGGAACACGCAATCTCTAAGTTTCTGAGTGCATATGTCTCTTTGGTGAAATACTGTTTCTCGAGTTAAACATTACAGCTAAAGGAGTTCCATTATTTACTTTTGACTTGGAACATATGTTCTGCGGCGGTAGTTTGTAATTTCAGCTATCAACATAACATGTTGTGTTCAAAGGCAACACGTAGGTGGTATATGGAAAGTAAATTGTATAGTTACAAAATGTAGTCCTTTATTTAAATATCACGTTAATGTGGGTCTAGTATGTAGGTGGTATGTGATGGTAAATAACATACCATTATTTAAATATCACGGTAAGGTGGGTCTAGTGTGAAGGTGGTATGTGGATAGTGAAAAGCATACCATTTGTTGAAATATCACAGTTATGAGCATGTTGTATAAAACTTGAATGTAAATAAAAACAGTATTTTATTCATTTTTTTAATACAACGATGATGTGCGTCTAGTTTGAAGGTGGTATATGATTGACTCTTCTGTAAAATAGTTAGAAAACATGTTCAAAAACAACGAATTAGTCTGTCCAATAAACAGGCAGTATGTTTGTGTCGAATGGGTATATTTTTTTAGTTTAGTTTAAACATGCATGTAATTTTGGAGAGATTCGAAAACAACCTAAGAGCTTAATTTCTTATAGGCACATGTAGTTTAACGTCAGATACACGTGTGTAATACAAGGTAGGATGTATGTATCATACTGGTACTATTTAGGTACATGTAGTTATCAATACGTCAGTGACAGGTGTGCCCACTACGCAGGTATTATGTAGGTGGTACGTGTATGAGAAACTAAACAACCCTACATAGACATTTGTACATATGTGTATATTATAACATCCATATTTTAATAGTAAGATCTCCATGATCTCAAATTTTAGACAAAATTTGTATTTATATAAGATGTAAACCGCTTTAAGGTATTATATATATTAAGGTTACATATATACGTACATATAATTATGTTAATTAATAAGGAGATACTAGAAAGTACGTAGGTAAAATTGTCATTATGTTCGAATATCCAGAATAGTTTCGTTGACTACATGTATGTATGAGATGGACTTGACATTATCCGGGAGTCATGTAATTAATGTAACATTGGTTTGTCGTGTGTTTAAATGTATGTACTACTTTCTCATCTCAGTTGCTTTGCATAGGAATGTGAAGTATATATACATTCAATAATAATATTTTACATATGATGTGTAATATATCAGGTTATAATTTTGTAAACAAAGATGAATAATGTTACAAAAAACACATGCTATTCAGAAATGTGATTATTTTTCTCGAAAGACTTTCATGGAAAGTCGACAAGAAATTTGTTCAATACGTATATTGCCACCGGATTTCTGATTTCACGAAAACGCCATTTCTTAAGTATGTACAATATCATCGAAAAACATGAAAATCGATCCATTTCCAGAAGTGATAGATAATCTCATGAGTACATGTATTTCTAGGAATCTACGAAAACTGAAACGAACATTCATTTAAAGGTTATCCATTCCACTCAACAGTGCATAAACAATTGGCAACACTAATATGAAAGACACTTAATTTTCTTCGAAAATGCACATCCACAGATAAATGCCAGCAGTTCTAATATCCAAAATGTCATTGACTTATGACATTTTGAAAGATACATCTCCAAGTCCAGCTATACTGGCCTTTATGACGTTTTCCTGTCGACTATTAAACTGAAAGCTGACAGCGAAGTCTTTGGATGAAGGCGATGGACCGGGGATATGAACCCTTTTCTCCAGCGTCTCGCGCGCCGTCTGGTGGGTACTGAACATAGCACTTATGTTTTTGTCCTCCCGCGCACTTTTTAGTCTATCTTTCTCTGCCGTAAGCGACTCCTGTCGGCTTTGAACGATTTGCAACTGTTCATCTATTTCCCCTCGTTTTCGGTCAATTTCAGATTCGGACATTTTGAACAACTCCCTCTCCCGTTCATCTATGGCGTCACGCAGACGGTCGAATGTTTGACGAATCTGAACAGCTAATTCGCGCTGTATTTGCTCAATGTTGTCGGCTGCTTTCTCCAGCGACTGTCCTTTATCCAACAAAGTTTGCTCGGCACTCTGCAGATCTGCCAGAGTCTCGTCTATAACTGGAGTGTACTTGTCTAAAGCCTCCTCAACATTCATCACTCGGTGGCCATTTTTCTCCTTGTGATCAATTACTGTACAGTCACAGCACACTGGTAAAATGCAAGGCTCACAAAAAAAGTTCAGTGGCTGCATTTTGTGTTTTGTGCAGTACTGTACATCTTTTTTCCCTGTGGACCTGACAAAGGACAGTAGCTCAAGGACAGTGTGGTCGTTTGGCAGGCGGACAATCTCCGCATCTGACAATATCAGTGCTTCTCGACATGACGGACAGCAAATTTTTACCGCCATGGGCATCGCACGAAACGCGGATGATAAATTTTGACGAAATTCTCCTTCTACTCGGAACATCTGTCGCAAACAGTCAAGGCAGAATGTGTGGTGGCAAGGCAGCATTTTAGGAGCTTTCTCGGTGTCGTCAAAGTTCTCACGACATATAAGACATTTAAGGAATGTGTCCTCAAATCTCTCCTCGTCGAACACGAGATTTCTTTTCCTGTCAGCAACGTCCTTCGGTTTAACCAACTCTTCCATGTTATTAGAGGTACCTGGAATGTTAAAAGAAAGATGGAAAAACATATATTACATTGTACAGTGCAAGATAACAATACTTTGTATAACACACCTGGACAATTTATACACATTTATACACCGTCAATAAACAATGACAAAATATGTCACAGCGACAATACAGAAGAACAAATCTCTATAACTAGAAGTCGATGAGAAAAACATCACGTCCGCTTTACAAATGAGTAGTTCGATTATCCAGCAAACGATCACCAGCAACAATGGAGACAGCCAAACATAAGAAAACACCCCACAAAAACGAAACTAAAGACAATACTCTGGATGTCCTCTGGAAGAATGTTAGCGTTTCCTATAAAACAAGTTACACCCGTTATTTATATCACTTATATTACGAAGTTCACAAAGAGAGCCTATCTGATTTCGAACACCCTGACTACCGCAGGATAATTCTTCCGTGAATTGAAATATATCTAATAATTTTATAGAATAACCGCGAAAATAAATTCAAGTTTTCCAAAAATCACACATTAACAGTATAAATATCTCTTAATTACCGTAATTCTGTACACCTGAAAAAATCCGAGAAATCCAATACCGCAAAAATATTATAACCACAACAATTAGTGATAACATCCTGTCTTCTGGAAAGATGCGTGTCCGCGCCACAACGATTATATCAAATTCAATCAATAATATCAAATTATCTTCAAGTTAATTTCCACCTCCATGTACTCCGATACTTATCCTGTGTCAGGTCATTAATGACCGTTTTTGATGTCTGTAGCACAGCTTACTATACAGAACGCAAGTACAAAGCCTCACGTCGCCTTGAAGATGAACTCTTTGCTGTGAGAGGTAACGTTAATCACTGACGTCCCCTTGGGTTTCACCTTTCCTACCTGTATTTAAAGTTAATTCACGACCCCTCCCCTCCTCCCTCAGGGGTTATTTACCTATATTTAAGGTTTCCTC
Source organism: Chlamys rubida (assembly GCA_032359455.1). NCBI lineage: Eukaryota > Metazoa > Mollusca > Bivalvia > Pectinida > Pectinidae > Chlamys > Chlamys rubida. Next base: position 14,605 of record JAUMHH010148289.1, on the reverse strand, counting down.
TTCCAGTTGCCTTCTCTTCTCCTCTGCTTTCCTTTGCTCTTCGTCCATTTCGTCCTCAGGCGATGGGAACAACTCTCTTTTTACTGGAAGCGCCTGGAAACCAAATTTGACACAATTATTTAATGATAATTAGTTATTACTTTAAATGCTATTGTTTGAGCGCATCCATATTGTATCATATTTACAACTGCTTTAAAGTGATAGGCATCGTAGTTTTGTGAGAAATGTTTTCTCAAAATAATATATCTTTGATTGTGGTTATTATGAGTTCGTTTCGGTACCATCAGCTTTCTCATTTCTCAGACTGCTTACGCAAATGGTCTAATCTCAATGTTGATTAAATATTGAAAAATTCCTTTCAACAAATACATTAGTCAGCATCAGACTCACAGGGGTGGTACTTACCCAGTCCAAATAAGAATATTTCATTTTAATTAGAAAGGAAAAAAAGATTAGGCTTCAAGAGGGTAGACGATTCCTGCGTTGTGTGGGAGACCATTTTATTTTTTAATCAACCTTAAGGAAGGCTAGTAAATTTACAATTTTACGACTTTACACTCCTAGCCAATTTTAAATATACTAAAATATACCTAGTTGTACATCAACTGATCAAAAAATTATGGACATTTCCCATTTGCTATCATATTCAGAATTCCACTTATTTAGAATGTTCGCCACAATTGCGCTATGCACATAACAGCAAGTCAGACCTTGCCCCGATGATGCTCTGTACATTACAACGAGTGAATGCTATTACAACGAGTCAACGTTTGCCACGATGGTGCTCTGCACACTACAACGAGTCAACGTTTACCAAGATGGTGCTCTGCACACTACAACGAGTCAATGTTTGCCCAGATGATGCTCTGTACGTTACGACAAGTCTATTGGCGCAACATTACATAGAGTATCACCCATTGAACGCCCCACGATCACCCCGTGTCAGAGAATACGAAATGAGGTCTGTCGCCGGGAAATCAATGGAGTTATGCAAGACCACATTTAAAACTGCTTCCTCTGCATAACAGTTGGGAATGTCCATTTATAACACCAATACAAACTATCCTCAGACAAGCTACTGATATTATACAGATACAAGTGCAATACAGCCCGGCCACCAACAACAAAGCACAATGCTAATTCCACTCGACAACCCAAGTCTATCCTACTTCATCTCGTGTATAAATATTTGAGATTACAAGCTGGGAAATGATGGAGCGTCAGCACCAAGGATTCCGTAACGTTAGACTTGTTTAGTTTAAGACCAACCGTTCGGCTTGATTGACTCGACATGTTTCGGACGGCTAGGCCAACCGTTCTACTTGATTGACTTGACATGTTTCGGATGGCTAGGCCAACTATTCTACTTGATTGACTTGACACGTTTCGGATGGCTGGGCCAACCGTTCTACTTGATTGCGTTGACATGTTTCGGACGGCTAAGCCAATCGTTCTACCTGATTGATTTGACATGTTTCGGACGGCTAGGCCAACCGTTCTACTTGATTGAATTGACATGTTTCGGACGGCTAGGCTAACCATCATCATACATGTTGGCCTATTCATCCGAACCATGTAAAATCAATAAAATCAACCTGACTGAATCCCTGGTTGACGCTCCATCACTTACCTGCTTGCATTTACATTTCTGTTGGTGTGACTCTCAGATTAAATACTGCAGTATCTACATTAGGTTCTTAAACCAGCACTACGACATACCAACACATACTGAACTTCGGATCTCCCTACCCAATAACTGTGTCAGCACTACAACATATCAACACATACTGAACTTCGGATCTCCCTACCCAATAACTGTGTCAGCACTACGATAGACCAACACGTACAGAACTTCCGATCTCCCTACCCAATAACTGTGTTGGTTTATCAATTATGTTTTTATTGTTCTTTTCTTATTATGTTAGATTGCTAACGCAATTTCCAACGAATTTTCTCAACCTTAACCTCATTTAACCTAAACAGCTTTTTCAAACGAAATTTTCAAGGACAACGTCAAGAAACAGGTTTAAAGCAAATATGAAAACATTTCCCTGTTCAACGCTACTTTAACCCAGGATAAAACGCATTGTTATCAAACGTTATTATTTTTCATATTTTTCTTTTCGTAAACAGTGAACAATTTCAGATAATATTCATAAATAGTTTGCTTTGTATTTTCTTTGAACGACTCGGCATGTAAAATAATGTCATCATTTTGAAAGATCAGCTTGTTTACCATTTCCAAAACTGTGAAATATTAATTAGGAAAACCTAAGATTGCCCATCACATTGCAAACTAATATACGTATTATTATGACCCTGACCTTGAACACGGCCTTGATGTAAAAACCTTAGTGTATAATTACTATTACATAATTAAAGAAGACTAAAGGACAAATCAATTCCATTGCATCTCCTTAACATCCCCAGAGCTAGGCCTACAGAAACAGTTTATACTCTACATTGGGTAATACCAGCAAGTCATCCTCTAATTTCCAGGGGTCACTCTCGCTACTGTTCTCTGTACAAAACGTAAGTGAGCTAGCCCCTAGAATTTCGAGGATTCTATCAAGTGTAACCACGCAGGCAAAAAGTATATTTCATTACCATGTATATGTATGTTCCTGTCTGGAAAATAAAAAAAATAAAAAAATTACCATCAAATTTAACCAAGGTTTCCGGAACAGAAAGAGACTATATTAGATAACTTTCAAGTTAAACCAGGGTTTAGGGAACAGGAATAGTCTATATTAGATTAATATCGAATTTAAGCAAGGTTTTGGACAGGAAGAGACCATATTTCATTACCAGCAATTTTTTTTTCTCCGAAATACATTACTTCATCACCATCAAGGTTAACCAAGATTGTGGGACGAGAAAAGACCCTATTTCATTATCAGTATGGTTTTATTGTCATAAATACACTATTTTATATCACCATCAAGGTTAACCAAGATTGTGGGACAAGAAAAGACCCTATTTCATTATCAGTAGGGTGTTATTGTCATAAATACACTATATTACATCAAGGTTAACCAAGGTTTTGGGGCAGGACTAATGGATTACAATCAAATGTAACACCAAAGCCTATGGACATCAAACGAAAATTGCCATCGCAGTCGCATCTGAGATGTAAAATTAAGACATATGTCGCTGCTTTTAGTGCAATATTCTCCACGGAGAGCTTTTACTCGAATGCCATCGATACATTTGTTGTATTTAATATTGAGTACAGTGTAATTGTAAGTCGGCTTCCCTCAAATAAAAGCCGAGTACAGCAGGCGCCATTGGAAGTCTTGGGAGTTTACACTTAAGTGGTTACATTGGTATGTTCAGTCTTGTTGCTTGGAAATCAAAATCACTTAAGATATCGCACATAAGGACAAAATGTGATATCAACCGAGGGAGGTAATAACTTTAACAATTTAAACCAATTAACAGATATCTACAGCGTACACACAATAACTGAAAAGATGGAAAAACAAGCATTCTTTTCATAGCCCTTCTTTCAAATAAAAGAAATCAATTTCATTAGAAAGGAGAAAATATTTCCTTACCGTTTTGTGTTTTTTTTGGAGCAGTTGACACTGTCAGGATCTTTTAGAATTTATCTTGCCAAGTCGCTGTGCCTTATTCTAGTCACTCACATCCTGCAAATACAGAAAGATAAACCGTCAATAATAAAATCAAAGACTCATGTGGTCCATAACAAACTACGGGAAATTTTGCATTTTGCGAGTTACTATTTTTGAGAAATAGTTTTTCCTAAAAAAACTGCATTTAATTACCTTGCAAATATTTGTTCAGACACAAGCAAACAAGAAAGATACACTGGTCATTGATCCTTTCCAAGTCAAATACAAATAAATGGTCCGTTTGAAGAACAATCGGGAACATATATATACGCGAAATTTAAATGATTTTAAGTATGCATAGTTCAGTACAGTTGTGTGAAGATGTATGTGTTTCAATGTAGTGCATGTCGTAGCATAGAAGAAAATTGTAATACTTTCTAAAAGTAAACTTAGGTGAAACATAATCATGTACGTCAGTGGGACAATTTAAAGGTTTATAAATAGCCATCACGAATAATAAAGACGTTCTGTAAATTTTAATCCTGATTTAACATGAACTTCTCCGGATTTCCTATTATTACACGAAAACATTCATAGTTTTTTTTTAGTTCTTTAGGGTTACGAAACGGCTCATTCTTTGCAATTAGTAGGTAGCCGTCGCCGCCGCTGCCGTAAAAAAACACAGCTATCGTGGTTTTAAAGTGATTGAAGTGTACACAGAAAATCTAAACAATCAGCTGTTTTGTTCTTAAACATCCATGCAGGTGTCCAATTACTACAAAGCAAATGTTATTGAAATCATGTTACCTTGTCTATTGAAGAGAGACAAATGACAAAATGTGTCTTGACAATGTGTAAATAGTGAGAGATTCTCAGATAACGAACACATTGTTTGTGGTGTGCTTAGTGGTGACAAGGCATCAAAATGGCTGAGTCTCATTCGTCATTGAAAAGCAAAAGACAAGCAAACAGTGTCATAATAATGACAAAATCTGAACCCAAACTCGATACGAACCTACAACAGCTGAGGAGACACCAAAATAAAAAGGAAAGACAACAACAGGAATTCGGGAAACGCAAAAATTTAAGGAAAGACAACAACAGGAACTCGTGAAACACCGAAATTGAAACAAAGACAACAGGAACTCGGGAGACACAAAAACAAAAGGAAAAACAACAAGAGGAACTGAATATACAATAGAACTACAGGATAGGGATCATCAGAACAAAGCGGAGGAAGAACCAAGTGTTGTGGAATGGTCGACATTCACTGCACCACATGTGGCAACTACCGTGTTGTCTTCCATTCAACCATGAAAGTATGTTGGTCGCCATCTTGTTGAGTTAACGACGATTGTAAAATAGTTTTTCAATGTTGATTTAATACATAACAATAGCTTATTATTTGTCAAATTTTAGAAAATCCTGAAACTTCTAACACGTCCTCGAGTACCGATTCACATGTGACATGCACGTGAAGTCCATAAGCAAAGAGGTCCGGTATTATTAAAGAAAAATGGTTGATGACCTTGCAATTGAATTTAGCCGGAAATATTTACAGGACATTCGGGCAGGTATCTGAAATATTTTGCCTGTCCGAAGTGATTTTTTCGGACATGTCCAGTTGTCCGACGGAGTTTGGAACACACTGAAAGCCGTCATGTGTTTGTCCTAAAATGGTTAGTGAGTTTAACATTTTGGCATTGCTCTCTTGAGTTTTTCTGTAATAAAAGGATTGGTTGGGTTTCTATGGCGTGTAATAGTCGAGTTTCACATTTACTGAGTATACATGTAATAATGTATGCGTGTTGCTGAGATGTTTTCCTAGGGGCGCTTTCACGGTTAGGAAGATACACTACATAATGAAAGGTTTACGTTTCACAAAGTATGGGTTAGTTTACATACATTATTTACAATAAGAACAACTAGGAATACAAGTGGGATGTTATTTTATTACCCCCGCCGAACATCATAAAGTTGGTAATTCAGTTATTTAGGTATTTGTCATATTTCCAATATCCATATGTACGTACATATGTCTCTAGTTTCTAGGATAGTTGGGTCTATATCCATTCCATGTAAGGATGTACCATTTTACATCTTCCTATTATATTTAAATCTGGCGCTTCCCCAAAACAATGGGTCTAATTTCCTTCCATGATCGCGGTGGTCGAGTGGTTAAGACGTCTGACTGACGACGATCGCGGTGGTCGAGTGGTTAAGACGTCTGACTGTCGACGTTCGCTTGTCTACCGCCACTTGATCGTGGGTTCGAGGCTTATTTGGGGCAGTCACCAGGTACTGTCCGCAGGTCGGTGGTTTTTTCTGGGTGCTCCGGCTTTCCTCAACCAGCAAAGCCCGGCAAGCAGCGTATATGTACGTACTTAGCCGATTTTCGTCCTTAAATAACCGTACAAACAGATTTAGTTTCCTTCCATTTGATGCATGTATTAACCACTGTATCACAGATGAATCTGACGTCGTTTAGGATAGCTGACCTTGTGCATTTGAAGCCTCTTAGCGTTTCTCTAGGGTAGCTGGGCGGACACCGAGTTTTTGCTTACAAGGTGTTCATATGAGGTTCCAAAAGAGCCGGTGTGTACTTATGTTCATGTTTACAGTAAAATATGTGAGGTTATTTCTCCAAATTCCACATAATGTAAATCAAACGTTAGAACTAAATAGTCTTTGTTCTACGAATTCATTGTCTTATCATTATTGGTTACAGGGAACTAAATTGAACATATCATGTGCTTTTAATGTCTGTCACAATCTATCTACCAGCTCTGGAGAGCATGTGAAGCCTTGCTGAATGTACCACACCGTCTATCAACCAGCCAGACAGTGAAGCCTCTGTACGAAATTTGAAACAAGGACACAAGGAAAAGCAGCAGCCATTTTGCTATTGCAAGGTCATCTATCTCTATTGTGACGTCATCAATTTCATTGTTGTCAACTCTTTTAAAATTTGCTGTTCAAAGAGCTGCTCGAAATAACTAAATAAAGAGTAAATACTCAAAATGTTAATATGAATAATGAATAATTTAGTAAATATTGTTTTGGCCCTATACTTACATAAAGCCCTTTTCAGTTTGTCATCAATAGCATTTGCTAAAACATTCATTGATCGAAAAACGACTAACGGGTGTTTTTTTCCAAATATTATACGGTCCTAAACAATTTAATCATATAATAATTATATTATTAAATTAACTATGGTTATACAACTGAAAATAAAAAGGGTTTGTTTAGTGCAGCCGAATGACCTAATGCGGACAATCTCAACATTCCAGGCCAGCATATAAAACAGAACACAGATTGTAGTTATATATACCGCACACAGTACATGTATGGACGCCTGGGCCGAGTGTGATAACACAGACTGGGGTGTTGAATTCTGGCGTGGTGAGATATTACTCAATGTATTGGTGGGGGCGGCATATTTTAGACATAAATGCTAACGTATTCCGGTGTAAATTATACGTACGGGGTCTACACTACGTCATACGAGAGCCGTGAAACTAGACAAGCCTGTTTAAACCCAAGTTTAATCCCTACCTGTGTTTTCCCCTCCCTACAAAGCACATAACTCACCGATGCGCCGTCTTTTTATGACGTGCTTTTAAGAGAGTGATATCAGCCTGTTTGTTGTTACCTTACGCAGGCGTTATAGGTGTGTTGTATGCATATGCAAGGTAAACGTCCCAATTATTCTCAAACAGTCTAGGACTTTCAGCAGGGAAATTTATAGGCTGTTATGTATCTCATTAAGCAGAGTATCCTGTTTGTCAGGTTTATATTGTGTATCGCAATCTGCATCAACCGTAAAAAGGTACTTGAATTAATTTATGAGATATAATTTCATATTACTTGATGTGCATCTGGACATTTTTGTTACTTGTAAATAGTTAAAAACGTCCATCGCCTTTTGAGATAACAAACACATGTGCAGAGAGGCAAACTCCGAAGGGGAAATAGGTTTAATCTTCAGGCATAACATCAATTCTTGGCATATTTGTACTTTTATTATGTAAATAAAAATACCCGCTAGAGTTTTACAAATCGACTGAATAAATATCGTTTAACCTAGTAAATTTCAAAACGTTTTTTTCGCTCATTTTGAGCTTCACTAAAGTCTTCACGTCTGCTACATGTCTTTTATCTAATAACGCGTGTTATCGGCATATATTTGGGAAAATGAACATCACGACAATACACATGACGTCACGATATTGTGACGTCACATCGAAAATCACAGACGTAACATCAAAACCACGGCGCTGAAGCTTGACAATGGTCAGAGAAAACAACGGTGTTGGGGTGTTCTTTGCTCCTGGTAAAATTCGTTTGTTTCAATTTTCCAAATATCAATTGACCAATATTGAAACTTGTACGGATTTCTCATTATTCTCACAAGAAATGCTAATTCAGGCATCCAAGATGATATAGATAAAAAAATATTGATAAACTGATGAAGATAATGAAAAGAAACATTCAATTTATTTTACAACATACGTTTTTTTTAAAGACCCCATCTGACCCAGTTAAATATCCCCTACTGTCTATGTGTAAAAACAAAATGTGAGTCATTTTTATATGTTTTCTCGTTTACAATCAAGAAATAACGCGTCTTATTAGAAGGGTGATATTAATGTGATTTGTGGACTTTCGTGATCCAAGGGGTTACTAAGACTTCCTTCACTGACAGAAGAGTTCCACTAGAGCGTGTTAACAAAGTGCAGCTGCACGCAATCTTAGTGGACCTAGGCGGGGATTTAAACATTGGCCACGGTCCAGGTGAAACGGTCATCCCCGAGGGACATATATGATCTAATCGCCCTAGCATTCTTCCTGTCTCCTCTGTGTTCCATTCCCATTTTTTAACGATGACACTGTGTAGCACGTGCTTGGCGGGCTTCCATTATGACGTACATAAGCTATCATTTTTGTATGCATTGCTGCATTAAACGTCTGTAGGCCATGGAAGTCACGTGCTCATTCGTCATCGTGGAGATTAGATTTGAAAGCAAACGACGACGAAGCAATTTATTTATGTGTCACACCTAGGGGCTTTAAGCTAAGCCAATATTTTGATTCAAATTTGCCCGTTTTTTTAAATTTCAAATAACGGACACTATCCGCCAAAACATTTCGAAATATATAGGGCATGCTATTTTCATTTCCCTAACGTGTGATAGCACTTTTAAATTCTAATTGTGGTATTGTTGATACCACTTGGCCCGACCTTCATAATCATATTGATATCATTACTATTTGCTGAAATCTTCAGTGGGCTATATATGGATTTCAACGAGAAGCTGATTAACAGGTGTTTATTTCTAAATCGCTCTAAATAATGTAAAGCTTTCAAATTGGTTTCGACCCTACACACTGTCCTGAAAAGAACAATCAATTAGACTTAAGTAAAACATTGTAACTTATTTAAATATGCATGGATTCCACTCATTCGAACTATATTTAATCTTCAATACAGTCAGGATAATTTAGACCAAACCACCCTTGCAATCATTTTTACCTTTAGGTGGGTGATTGCGCTGGTCAATTGTCGTATCAATTATGCTGAATTAATTTCCGCAATTCGCGGAGGCGTACGTATACAGCAAATACTGAAGCTATTCGCAAAGAGGTATTTCATATTTCACCCAGAGTGTTTACGTGATACCGCAACTCGTGATCATTACTTCACGCGAATCACACATGTTTTCTGCTTCTTCGCATTAATTTGAGCATTTTCGCAATATTAAATAATTTTTCCATTTTCTCGGTTATGTGCGAGACGAACCCCATTATCACGATAGTGAGAGTCCACAAGCGATTTATCAAAGCACTTCCTTATGAAATGAGTAAAATATTCAAATTTGAGGAAATATTATTATTTTAGCATATATTCAATAATCTCTCTCACTGACGTCCTTGATTTGACCCTTAGCATTATACATCCCAATACATAGAAACAGCAGGGTGGGGCTCTATTTCTGGGCTATTCACATTAAACTACGATACAACTGTGCTAGTCTGAGCTCACAGTAGCGTGCAAATCATGTATGGGGAATCCTTTTTTATGATAAACACTGTAAAATGTTAAGTTATGGTTAATTTTCCACATTCATGAACACAGAACAAAAATGCAATGTATTCGCCCCAGTTACACAGCGTGAAATACAATCGTCAACAGGAAGCTAAAATTCAAATTTAGTCGTACGTGTCATGTCTATTAGATCATATCTGTTTGAAATTTCCGTGACGTTTATATTTGTATCACGTGATCTATACACCATGAAAACTCAACAGATCCGGATTCCCCTAAATACCTCTATCTCATATTCCAGATGTGAACTATTTTACGTGTCAAATCCTGTGGGCGGATTAGTACTTTGAATTTCACGCAGACGACTTGGACAAATTGATCCGCGGTTTTCCTGTACGAGATTTCCGAACCATTAAAACCGGTCAAACCATTCTTTGGTAGTAGTCTTTAAAAAAAGGTATCCCCTAATCACCTATATATGGGCAAGAACCTCTATTCTCGTGGGATTATCACACCGTCATGTAATAGAGGTGTCCAACCACGAAGATGTTTACCTGCTTCAAATGCTGAACCGGAAACGGAAGTATGAACGTCATTGACATTGTAAACATAACATTTCGTCTGGTAATATAAGATGTTCATAGTTGGCGAATTCATTTTACAGACGTCAAAATGACACCGTTGTCCCAATTACCAAGTACGAAGGGGAAACATTTTAAAAGCCTAGGCTACGGCGACGGACGCTTCACACACGACTTAACAGCTTTCGAAATGATCAATGGATAAGCAGGCGAACATTCAAGTCCAAGTAAAATATTACAGGTTGCTTATGCTTCGTGTGCTTTTGTCGTGTTAATTAGCATTCAGTATCGATTGCGAAAAGTCCAAGTAATGATTTTCAATTGCTACCAATCGGTACATTTCAGGGATATTCAACTTCCAACAGTGTCCATACCGAGATGTTTCCAGCAGAACATCATCATCTACGCATGGGAACACAATGGCACGAAGAACATGAAGTTCCTGGCATCAAATGGAATACGAAAACAGACCTATGTATTGACCTAGTATGCCCCTGTAAGCACCTTGCGAATTAGCAGAGAATTAGTAGTTAACACAATTAAGTGAGTAAATATAAAGTCGTCTGCAGTAATTACAAGTTTCTATACGGTAAAGGTAGTACTGAGAACGTGATATTATGTACATCGTCGACGAGGTTGTTACGTACACACCCTCACGTGTGTTTTGGCGCCACAAATCTATTATCTGTTGAATCAGAGCGTGTGGTTTGGTGTAGGTTGTTACATAATTTATCTAGTCAGGGCAGATCAAAAACTTCCATTGCTTCAACCTGTTACAGTATATCAGCATCTCCCTTTAAAGGGAGTACAGAAATACATTAGCGACAAGACAACACCATTTTATCGTCTACTGGGCCATTGATTGGCTTTTAAAGGCGAGTACAGTCACCGATACACACCAAATATACATAATAATCGACCAATAAAAAGGCATCATCAAAGTTGTCCTCAATATGAAGACCATGGCAACGACGGCCATGATGACGTTAATTGAAACACATCACAGGTACAGAGTCCATACTAGATAGTGAACGTGTCACGTCATGCAACCTGGTTTGAACAGAAAGGTGACAGAATGTTCCCGCCCAACTGATGTTATGTTAAAAACTGTCAAACCATTCTTTAGCAGTAGTCTTTTGAAGAAGAATCCCTTTTTCGCCTATAGGGCAAGTTCCTCTATTACAATGGATTCACCAAACCTTTATACATTTGTTGAATGGATTATGAATTGTATAAATACAAAACTAAAATTTATCAAGCAAGTCCCAAAAAAGCACAATGACCTGAGCATTTTGTACAGTTATATTTGGACGTAAACGAGGTGTTCAGAGTAATTTTACACGTTTTATGGGTTTATATCAACTTTCAGTAAAATGCAACCCCCAGAATGGTATACCAAAACGCAGTCCAAACGATTTCAATATCTCACCCATTCGACCTGCCATTCTGCCCCTTGGAAATATATGTGCCTAGACCCGTCCTTGGTTGCTAAAGGTTTAGATGTTTGTAATTACATTAAAAATGTCAGTAAACTTGAGGTTGAACAGTGGAGTTGCTGCATGTAGACAGTTATATCGATGTTATCCAAACAAAATACGTATAACACGGAACCGCTGAAGAGATGACAAGTTTCCCCGTCACAAAGATACGCCGACTTAGCATTTTCTAATTCAGAATAATATCCACTATTGATTAAAACCAGCCAAGATATCAAAGCCGAATCACAGCATCTAATTATCCACCCTGTATATTGATCAGAAAAACAGCCCAGTAGAACTATTTCAGTTGTAAAAAATCCCCGATTAAGTTATGGTCATTTTAAAAACGTGTCTAACGCTTGCCAATCTGTCTGGTGGGGCGTGGATTAGATCGTCAATTCACGTTACAGTACCGCACAGACTTGCGCCTTGACATGTCAAAACATCCGGTCTTCTGTCTCCCCGGTACTGTTGGGACGCAGTGGTCAATATGGTAATTATTGCGTACATGCCAATTCATTCCAATGCGGCATTAGGGATGCATGCTTTTCTGATATGTAGCGCCTTTCCATAACATAAATCTTATTTTTAAACCGAATATAGTGAGTTCTGTGATAGATGTCGACTGCTGACGTGCAGATTTACAAAACAGGATTTCTTGAGATGCAGATCGTTAAAAAACATGGATTAGTTTTATGGTCGTCATCATGATCTCGCTGAGAAATTTCCTTGCGTGATATGAAGGTCAAAGGTCAATGTTTTTGGTGTCACTGCCCCGGTTCTCGCTTTGAGAACGGTGACATTACTTAGCCTTTCGGAACACCTTGTACTTGTTCAAGTGTCTCGATGTAAATATTCCTAGTTTGATATTCTGCCCTTGTTTAATCGAGTTTGAGTTGGGGTTTGATTTGATTGTATTTTATTGTTGTTTTTATTGTTTAAGATAGCATGCGTCCTTACATACACAAGTAACAATAAGTTAACTAAACAAACGCTGATTCCTCCACAAACACGCCTTATCATGCCTTGTATCTCTGGAGAATTTACGACGTCGACATAACGCAGTAAAAAGGGGATGTACGTATTCGCTTTATTCCTTCACAATTTCATATATAAGATTCTAAGATTACCATTATCAAATGTCGACAATTATTTCCTTAATGAAAACAAGAAATACTTTGATTAGTACAATGGACAGGCTTGTTTTGATTAGTAAACCAGCATTGCTAACATACATACACATGCATATCTTTGTTCTATAATCGGTTTCCAGCTCTGATTTGTATCTGAAACGTGACCCGAATGATAAATATGTCATTTTCCATTGTATGTGACCTGCTGTATCATTATGCCTGAAGCTCGCCATGTTTACACCTTGCCTGAATCCTGTTAAATGTCCCCCGGCAGAATATGCCAGCCTTGTACGTATAGGAGTTCCCGTCTACTTGTTGTAGTTTATCTTGGGTCAGGGCAGTAATGTAAATAATCAGATAATGTTGGTTCAGGTCACAGGTGCAGGATTAAATTGCCCCGCCCAAAATAGTCATGAACTTGAGCAAGACAAAGCCTTGCTCAAGTCCGAACTGTAAAAACTATAGCGGTAGTAAAATTTAATATCATAGAGACAAGATTCGGCGTTTGAATTCAATTTTTATCTTTCTCATCAGTCGTACATTCGCGTGCATTTCCCAGTAACGACTTCACAAGCTAATATATGACGATATAATCTTATTTCTGATTGCTGTAAAATATATCGATCTTTGGATATTGTAGTAAGCTAGCGTTTCCCAATACTGCTGCAGCTGCATAGTCTGGCAAATGGGACAAGATTTATGAGACATTACTCGACCCTTCAACGCTGATAAAATCAAAACATTGCATGACCGAACAAGACAACCCCTCCCTCCAATCTTCGTTACATATTGATATAAGGTTCCCGTCTTGCGCAACGATGTTGGTCCCGTGTGTTATGCACAGTGCGTTAAATTGTTCCGTCTGATTAGTGTGTCCCGGACTTGAGCAAGGCTATATAACGGTATTGATCCCCCTGTGCTGGACACGACACCGTATCCCCGGATAACTCAATATATAACAATGGGTCTCCACGAACACATCAAGTGCCATCGTACAAACTATTTCCTTCCTTAGATTGCATATGATATCGTCGGATCAATAAATAACTCTACCACATTCATTTCCTCTGCAATATTCTGCATAACCAGATTATTTCAACTGTAAATTAATTTAATGGAAAGTCATAAAACTCGATGCTTTCTGAGGTTTCTAAGCAATATATTCATAACATCAGACGATAACGATAATCGCAATAATCGTGATAATTATGAAGCACAGGAAAATCGCGATACATTTCCCCTCGTTTCATTTGCCACCTCGTTTATTAGCCCGAGTTTCCTTGTTTACCTCCAACATATTTCAATGTTCCCTTTTCTTGTTTTCTTAAGAAATCCTTTACACATTTGCAACAATTTATCGCCAGACCCCTTTATAAAGCCAACATTTCTCGGACACATTGGTGGCAGTATAACGAGTGTTTACTCAATATAGTCGATAATCTGTGATCGATCACAGTCTACATATTCTGACGCTAGAACAGTTTAGCCACTGTATCCCACTACATAATTGAGGCGATTAAAGAAACCAAGATAGATCGGTCTGCTGACAGACATTTGGCGTTCTAATAATAGCGAGTATGGAGTAGGATGTGTATTGTACTAGTAAGTGTTTACTAGAATGTGCTATAGACGATATTGTTACCCGATTGTACATCTACCCATATTAAATAGTTTCCCAAGAACAATTACAATGAAAACATAACAAGACGGGATATAGTTAACAGTTAAAGTATGGGTATGAGGGATATAGCAAGTTTATGATCCCCCGAGGCCAGGACTATTTCCCGAG
>JAUMHH010148278.1:0-20045 GCA_032359455.1 Chlamys rubida | reverse complement strand
AGAAATCACCTATTAGGTTATCACATTGGGATATGACCTTCAATTTCATTTCTCTTTAAATATATCCTAAGTACTATAGTACTATGTCAAATGCTTATTATATTGACAAAGCGGGACAGGCGACACATATAATTACGCGTAATTCTTGTTTTAGCATATGCATTGTTTATATTGCATTGTGACCATAGCAAAAGACAGTGAATATATACTGTAATCAAAACCAAATACATTCTCTGTGTATGATATAAAATTCTTCCTTTAAAATAATTATATTTTTAAACAATTTTATTGGTAATTTTTCTCTTATTAATATTTTATTTACTTGATGACTTTAACTGTAGCTAGAACTAGTTATTAATTATAATTATTTACAAATGTATATGGTTTAATTATAGAATATGGAAAAGTACATAACATGTATTTAACGGCCAAAAATCATAAATTTTACGGCAATGCAACACTTGACCAAAATAAAACGACTTAGTAACATACGATTATGTGAAATGTATAATATGAAAGAGCAGACAAAACATTCATCCTGATATTATTTTCTAGGTTTACCATAAAGAGTTGTTTACTACACAAAGAATGAAAAATAAACATATTGCAATACATGTTTTCAAAACATTAAAAGCATTATCGTGCAGCATAACATTTGAAATTTATCAATGTATTAATGCAAATGTTCCGCACCGATGTAATCCTTCAATTTTCTAACTATTAAATGAGTTTCTAATCAAAATTGCTTAACTTTGCTTAGCAATAACTACACAAGAATGAAGACGAAATATATACGTTACTATATTTAGATACAGTTTGACCAATTCATAATGATATTCCAAATAACAAGTTTTAAACTTCGAAAGTTTTTTTTTTATGTTAATGATAGTTGAGACACTATCCACACTGCTTCGAATACTGTAAATGTTGAATTAATCTATTAAGCTACTTGAAATACATTTCAATATTACGTTTTCAGTTATAAAGTTTTACCGATCTGAAATAAGCCGAATATATTAGCATAAGTCTAGAAAATAGTTTTATGAAATATTTACAAATTAACTTTTTTTTAAATCAAAGATCTCTATATTACTTATCTGGACGGACCAACAAATCTAGTTTCGTATTAGGATAACCGTTGCTAACCTGTTCGTCCTAGTAGAGTGAATACTAGCGCTTACCTTACTCAGTGGCGGGTATGTGTGCTACCTGTTGTTAACTCAGCTCTCCTGTTCCCTCGTACTTCTGAGACAATGGCAGAATAGCACAGCCCTGAACATTTTATAGTGCTGGCGCAATCCTGGAAGACAGAGCAGAGCACCTGCTCAGAACAATGATGTATAGTTATGGGAAATGAAAGTGCCAACTACTGAAGCTTTTGGCTAGATTAAACCGGGAGTGATTTTGGGTCTATATACACGAAGGTATGATTATAGCGCTTTATAATTCTACTCCCCCGTATACGTTGGGCCTAGTGGGTAATTACGCTTCCTTGTGTGATAGCTGTTTTTTCCCAATTTTAAGCGTTTCCATGTTAAATTTGTATTACACTGATTGGGCGGATGTTATTAATAAACAGGAATTTAGGGAAAATAAAGTACTTGTAAGAAACTTCAATTTTAACAGAAAACGTCTCCTGTTTAATAACACTGTATTTTTTCAAAAATATCTCTTTTTATAGAAATCCTTCTATTTGTTATGTCATATACGTGATATCATATCGTCGAAGATAACTTCTTAATGCCATATACACCATTTTCAAATAATTATAACGTGAATTGAACTCTTAATGTATGTTATAAAGCAAAACTTCATCCGCACTCTCGTACTTATATAATAATTTTTGTAACAAAATAGTGATTACGGCGTCAAATACACCTTTGCTGTATTCTAAACTATTTGTTTTATATATTTAAGCACTTGTTGTCTGTTAGAAATGATGACTGGACATTAATACTTTAACGTTCTATATTTGAAGTAATTTTGGGTCTAGAAGACATTTTACATCGGTAAAAGCATTAAATGATGCTGAAGCATTCGGAACTCATTACTCGGAAGTAAATTTTTAAGTTGTTTCACTCTATCATAGCTGTTTTGTACGGACAGTTTTCATTGGCCAATTACCTTTTACTATCACATGATAACGACGTGTAGCTGCAGTTAGTACAAGCTGTTCCAATAACCCTACACCGTCAAAAGTGTCAGATATTTGTTGACAATCTAAACTCCGGTTTGTCTTCCACGACGTCAGTATCTAGTTACAACTGGCGACAACATATTGGGTTTATTTCATTTATTTTACTTTTTGCCCATTACCATCAGATAGTCGGCTGTTCAAATCGCCTTTCGTCCGTTGCCGGTGGTCCGTCTCTCGTCCGCCCTTGAACAAGCCTTGTTGTCGCTATATCTCCAGAAGAATCAAACCCCTTTGTCCGTTATTGTTCATGTTTCATATAGCGACTGATTGGGAAAAATTGTCACAATGCCGCCGTCATGAATATTGACAATTTAAGTTTGTTATTGCTATTTTTAAAGAAGTACTTCATAAACTTTCATAAACTGGTTTTGCGTGATCCTTAGTTGTGCATGTTTAATTTTGAGAATGATAAGGTACAATATGGCCACCGGACTGCTGTCTTGAATTTTGACTGTTCAAGTCGTTAGGTTTGAATGCCATTTTGAGTCTGATCGCAGAATTAAGATAGCCGCCAGGCAGCCATGTTTAATTTCGATATCTTAAGGTACTCTACCGCTATATCTCAAGAAGTGCTTTAACAATGATTTATTTTCATGAATGGAACTTTTGGTTAGAGCGAAAAACCTTGGTCAGGTTTCTGAACAAAATGTTTGTTCCATATAGTGTATCTATTGGTCTTGTTTTCGACGTTCAAATACAAAATCTTGAAATGACCAAGAATGACGCATCAGCTCAATCAGTGTAAGTATCTTTGGAAATATTTATGTATAACGCCGACAATTACCTTGTTACATCTCAGTCAGCCCGAGGACATTGGTTTTCCAGCTGCTGTTCGTCAGTAACTACCTACACCACGGTCATAACTGCATGTCCGAGGGACCCTCAATTAGTCCGTATTCCCGACGTGGTGGATGACTGGTCGACTGGAGTGGTCAACCATCAATTATTCATTCATTCTTGACACTGAGTCTAATAGCATTTTATGATTGCATTTTGAGTAAGATGTCATATGCGGCCTCAAGCAAGTAGAAGATATATTCTGATTAAGCTTACATTTGTACATGTATCGTCTTCGATAGGTGCGCAAAGAGTACAATTTTGCTGATGATAGCACCGTTGCTAAATCCTATGATTATATTTAATGAGTTGCCTTATATGGGTTATAATGAGGTAGTTTTCTCAATAATTCACCGACTGACGTAATAATTTTGTCAAATCCTGATTTAGTATTGCTTGGAATGCATTCTGTGTAAGCAATTTTAAGGTTCTAGAAGAAATGATTCGTACAATAAAATCGTCATAAAGAAAAGCAGGTAACAGTATGTTAAAAGTTCGAAATTTTAGGAATATTAATGAGCCGTAGTAAAATTAACAATAAGCGGTAAAAGAAGAAGTTGTTAAAACAATCCTTACAACTTACTCGGCTATTTAAAATTTGTCGCTGTTGATCAGGGTTTAATGATAAATGTACTACACAGCTTCGTAACAGTATTTCAATATTCTCCTTCACATAATCAAAGTACTAAAACAACACTTGAATGCATCCCCATGTCGCAAACAGGCTGATGATTAAAGTTTTAATTGGAAAAGTATAGGAAGGTGAGCATATTTTGTTACACACTCGACACAAATAAAATGTCGTCGGTTTTCTTGTACGTACGGGAAAATGTTCATCGTATACCTACGTACGTCAATCTAAGAAATCCATCTTTCATCTGAATTTTAGGTCAAAAGTATATTACAACATGACACAGAAGTACCAAAATGATACCTAGATATTTTAATGGGCATCGCCATAGGAGTTTCGTGGATATCAACCATCATTATAAAATGGGAAGAGCCACATTTACTAGCGTTTTTCAGGGACTTTTTATGGATCTATAAGTCTAAAGCTTAGGTTTGACGTAAATTTGATAATGTTTAACCGAACATATTTAGACAAAATTTATTCAAGTTTTAGTGTTGGTTATAAAAGTGTAGCACACTTGTATGCAACAACGAAGTACGGATTTCCTTCACTAATCAAAAATAGAAGCATGTATTGTAAGCGAAATGACAACATCCAAGCTAAATCTTCTGAACAAACAGTGTTTTTCTCTCAAAGTTAAAATAAAATAAACCTGCTTATGAATTATGATTAATTTGTATAAACCGATATCAGAGGCATTTCACGGATCCACGTACCACTGCCAAAAATGTAAATATGCATTGCAAATTGTTTGTTTGGTCGTGTCTGTAACATTAATAAACTATTTCAGAAAAGAAACACATACCATGCCGGACTTTTATGAAAAGCATTAAGATAAAATAAAAAAACATACTATCAACAACAATGTTCTTGTATACAATTTCAGCGTGTCTAGGCCGGGATTCGAACCCTGGTCTTCAGATTCTTATACTATTACTCTAACCGACTGAACTATCTGTTCAACGGAAGTGCCCTGACCCAAATCAAATGTACTACAGTTCTATCCAAAACGAAATTTAAGGGAAATATACTGTATATGCGAAAAACTACAGTGCAGTGGGACAGGGATCCTTACAGGGCACAAAAACATGCCAAAAATAAATAGATTGTTTCTTTTTTCTTAATATATGAATTACTGTGTTAAGTTAAACAAGCGTTTTGCGATTTTTAAGAGTTTTCCGAATCACCTTTTGTTTTAATTATGACATACGATATTTCCAACTAGTTTCAATTTGTCTGTTGGACAGCCTGGAATGCGAATTAACGACATGACAGGGACTGCTTTTTCCTTTTTTTCCCCTTTTTTTCTCGCAGGTTAATGTAGTTTTCAATGTCACAAATGTCATATATGTATAACAGGGCCGATTTCTGAAGAATTACCTTCGCCAACAGAAAAAAATATCAACCAAGCTCAACTATTATTACTACTATTGCTACTATTGTGTAATACGTTATAGTTACATTGTATAAGAAATATGAAAATAGAAATAAAAAGTAAACAGAAAAATACAGGAATCGCGCTCAGGACATTTCCAATTCAAAACCTTCACTTTACCTTTGGTTTTGTCCAGGAGTTAGAAATATACAGCATCAAAATGGGTGTCAAAGTAACGGTCGAAAGGTCTATGAAAAAAATAACAGCGAAGCTATTTTAAGCCAGGAAAAACTCCTGTTGGTTTTCTTTTATAGAGAAGAGA
Organism: Chlamys rubida; assembly: GCA_032359455.1. Taxonomy (NCBI): domain Eukaryota; kingdom Metazoa; phylum Mollusca; class Bivalvia; order Pectinida; family Pectinidae; genus Chlamys; species Chlamys rubida. Next base: position 14,683 of record JAUMHH010148278.1, on the reverse strand, counting down.
TAATACTCAAATATTTAAAACACTTATAGTCTTCAATGGTTTTCAGTGTACCATATTTCGGTGTATATATATAGCAACTAATTGTACACACGCTTACAGCGTAGCCGAATCGACATCGATTTGTGGACAACTCGTACACATTTTACACCTTTGTGTACATACGCTTCACTGGTCATTTGTGTGATGAAGGTGACAGAGCACATACCGTACTAGTCATCGAAACGTCACATATAAACACTTTTTGGTAATATATTGGTACTCTTTACCTTATGGGGATATGTCGTTAACACGAATCGCACAAGCATTAAAACAAAGACGAAATTTCAGTGTTTAATCCAAGCTTGTTTCACAGTTATGACAATAAGCAAATCAGATAAGCGCTACATGCCCTATTTGTCCATAGGTAGTTTCATAAAGAAATGCTTGCCAATCCTGCTCAAGCGACTACCTCGGTTAAGAGACATTCTGTGTGTAAAGAGACCACATTTTGGGCTTTCCTAGGTTGGTTATTTTATAAAAAGACCACATGTGCAATATAAAAACATTTTGGAGTTCCCAATAATGATCTGTTAATACAGATTCCAATGTATTATCAGGCAATTGCAGTAGCAAACACGACGCGTTTGTGTGTATAATAAAGCCGTACGTGGAAACTCCCAGAGTGGATTTTTGTTTTCGCATCTCAGACTATCAAAACGAATTGACAGCGATTCGACCTAAAATCCTGTAAACGTAACTTACATGCGCTACATTAACGTTGTATAGAAACTGATGTACAATCCATTGTAACGGTAATATTTTAGGCGTTCCTCCTTCCGGTAAAACGGTTTCTAATTTTCATGTATGAGGAGTTCATTGTCATAACATTGAATAAATCGATGACATTTTTTTAACTCATTCACCCATGAAGACACATTTGAACTCTTCCAATTCAAATGTTGGAATAGTTCATTATGGGATGTCAGGGGTGAATGAGTTAACATTCAAATAAAAATGCATACACGTGGTTTTCACGGCAAAGTTGCCAAACGAAAATATACTGTGAGGCTCATGCCTTATAAGACATTTTAATTGTGATATATATTTCGTGGATTAGTTCTTTTACATAGTTCTCAGTATAAACGATGTGTATCGCGTTTGCCTCTCCCTGTTGTTCTAATTGCGTCCATATGTGCCGCTGCCTTGGCGTTCGATAACTATTGCCTTTACGTTCTTCCGTTGACAGTTCGTATTAAAGACTAATGTGAGAGATATAGTTGCTAGGTATGAAAATAATGAAAACATTTCTGTAACCAGGATTGGCCTTCGATTCCGCCCCCTTCCATTTGCACTACATTACCTTTAGCATTAAATCGAAACGGTGAAGGCCTCCAACCTTGAAGAATACAAATAAAAGACCTTGGAATTCATAATTGTTTTATAAAGGAAGAGTTTAACTCCCTTGCGGACTGATGACAAATGCCAAAAGAAGGTGTTTAATCTTAAAAAAATCCACTCCTTACTACTTGTTTGTCTTTCAACCAAATTTGCTATGACATGCCTTTGGGACCCATAAATCTAACATTATGGTAGAATGTTATTTTGTATTGAGAAACAGATACTGAAATAAGGAAATATTTGTAATGTTACTATATGCAAGATTATTTTGCCACAATTGCTAAATATCCAGGTGATAGACTCTCTTGGCCACTTGTTTACACGTGTTAAAGTTAAAATCAAAGAAAGTTAACAAACAATATTAAGAACAGAATGTTATTGCTTGTGTTTAGTATTAGATCATGTTTATTTACTAGGTGAACCTGTGTTGTGATGCCAGGGGGAAGGAGTGGGTGATTTAGATATATCGATGTTCAAGAATAAAAAGTATAACTCTAATTTAAATCTCTATACATGGTTTGGTAGTAAACAGTTAAACATGACAAATCAATCACAATCATGTTAAGAGATCACGTAATACGTAATATCTCGTAAAGTAATCCGTTTTTGTAACATTCTTACACATTCTCCATGTCATCAGAGCACAGAGTCGGGGGGGGGGGGGGGTATATCTGGAAGACATTGAAGAGACCACAATTGATCTCCTGTTCCAATGGCAAGACTTGTGATATGTCATTTTTTCTGACTTTTCTGCGTTGTCTACCTATAAATCTGTCTGCATACGACATTATGTATGACACGAGGGCGTTAACCAAACACAAACAAAACAAACAAATGTTTTACATTTTAACTTTATAAATGGATACTCTTGTATATAATGTGATATAAAAATCTGTTAATATTTTCCAATATTCGTTAAAATTGAACGCGCGTTATTCCGTGGAATGTCATTTTTGTTCATTAATTTATAGAAGGAGTAATTGTATACCTCATTAGAAGGAGATGTATGATAGTGCAATGGATAACGCATATGCGTTTCGCTACGGTGACGGAGGGTTCGATTCGTTCGGATGTAAAAATGTATGGGGTCATCTTGACGACCACTTAGATCTCTCCGAGTGCCCCACCTTATCATCATCCTTCTGTGCACTATCATACAAACCAACATGACGATCAATATACGTTAACAGTACTTTGGACAATTCGGATATCCAACCTTTTGGCTCCTGGCATCGCCGTGGAGTCTTAGAAGGACGAAACAGCTGAATGATGCAGTGTAATTAATTTTTGGCATACTATATCTATTATCAAATTTTGAAAATGTAGTCATCTGTTTGTGCGTTACGTTCATTTCTTGATAGACGTTGTTTTATAATTGTTGCAGAATATATATAATTTTTATCAATAAATAGGAAATGGTATACACTGTATACAAAAGCATCAGTTGCATGGAGCATTTTAAAATGCATTCTTTCACATTTGTTATATTAAAAACAAGATTTTTAAAATTGATGTTTTATGTAAATGAAGTTAATGGTTGGGAAAATGAAAAAAACATGTGAGTAACTGGTCTAAAACATTGCCATTTGATCTTTAACGTTTCAAATTCGGTGTGAATACCTCCTGAAACGAGCGAAAAACGCTCTAATTTGCGTAAGACATTGGATAACGTACAATAACCATCCTCGTGAAGCAAGGGGTTACGCTTTCATACGCTCTCTGCACCCTTGAAATATGTCATGACAAAATCAAAGGCACTGGGTGGGGCGCTTTGTGAATGGTATAAGATAGACAAATTTGACCGTCGATGTACATCAAAAGAAATGGGCGGCAGCAAAACGGTAGGATTAACTGGCTTTGAAGTCGGGTGATGTTCCTCACAAATCTTTATAGGCAGGCATCAGCCTAGCGATTCGTCAGGATTTGTACCTGGAACCATTAAAGTAGCTAACCGCGCGACTTCGCGTTTGTTATGACATTTTCCAGGGGTGCAAACAACGTTTGGGAGCATAACCCCGGAAATTTGGAGGACGCAAACGATCGAAAACGTTGCAATATGAAATATGTTGGTATGTTGTATCATATGCACAGGCCATTGACGTTACCATCCTCGATACTCACTTTTGCTCTCTGCACCCCTGGAATATGTCATACATGTAGCTACAATGTATCTGATTGGTCTCAGGAAAATGAACCTGGCCAATCGCGAGGTTGATACCTGTCCTTTGAAGATTACAGAAGAGCGACATCCGACTTCAAAGCTAGTCGATTTTACCGTTATGTGACCGGGAGATTCTTTTAATGTACTTCAAAGGATCACATTAGTCTTCTAGTCTCCTCCACAAGGTGGTGCACACTGAGCCTTTGATTGTGTCATGACATATTCCAGGGGTGCAGAGAGCGAACGTGAGCATAACCCCTGGACTATCGAGAATGTTGACTTACAGACAAATAGAGGAATCCTGGTATAATATAAGCAATATATATGATTCAAAAGACTACTGTTGGATGATTGTATATGCAATGTAATTATTTCAGGACGACTTCTATCGCTGGATTTAAGGTTTGAGATATTCTAATCAAGCGTATTGATCTACTTACAGAATTAACAATCGTCCTGGGACCGGTACATATATGTGGAATCGTAGAAATTGAATATCAAACCGAAAACAAAATAGCAATTATTGCGATACAGATCCCTTGTGAACTGTCCCAGGAAGGAAAGCATTTGGTTCATTAATCTAAAAGTCAAATTAAAAATCTTAATTGATGTTTACCAGAAAATTTAATTACTTTGTAGCGGGATATTTAATGAGAACTTACCATTTTATCCCGTTTCATCACCATTATTCTGTGCGCATCGAAAATTCGATGTACCATGACAGAAAGTATAATCCCTTATGAATATCCCGACGTTAGGAGTTGTTGCGACATAGAGTATTTTAAGAATGTGTAAAGTAAAATAAATATAAATATGGTTTGGCGTTTAGAGAAATTCCGGATTTATATTCGAATAATGGAAAAATGTATATATAAACTATAACTACATACTGAATTGAGCGGAAGCGAGACAAAGGTGTTGCTTTTCTGGCGGCGGCGTCAACATTAAGTTTTTGCGTTTAAGTTAGTTTCACTGAAAGTATAAATTCTACATCAACCAAACTTGGACCATATATGCATCTTATGTAGCTCAAGCCATGCATCACATTGGATGCGGCCTACCTTTCATGGTCCATTGATTTTGTTAGTATCTGTATTAACATTAAGGCTTTGCGTTTAAGTTAGTTTCTCAGAAACTATAAGTGCTAGACTTACCACACTTGACATGTGCTCACAATTTACAGAATTTATTAGCTGTTTGGTAAATGGGACACACTAATCTAAGTATTTTCTAGTGTCATTGACAAAGAAGCGCATACAATATAACATAATTCTGCAATCCCCTTTCTAACTTAGAAGTTTTTATTGCAAGAGAGTGATGTCCTTCTATTGCAGATGAATTCCCCTGATGCGTGATATTTTTGGTATATCCTGCGTTTAATTTTCCAGTCTTCTTTGAGTTTGAGTGCTGAATTTGTCCTTGTGTCCTGACACAATGGCAGAGCTATGTTTTACTGTTGTTTTATTATATTATGATGAATGACAGGAATTTGTACAACAAAGACAAAGCTGTCATTTATCTGAAAGTCACAAATACACCACCACTGCAGTTTTACATCGATGAATTTAAATTAGAACTTGTCATTGTCTCCTGTTATTTTGAGGCACTAGTGTGCAAGGCTTTTACTGATGTAATTATAATTTTCTTACAAATGATTTTCTTAAATAATTATTTAGGATTTTTTTTCTGAATAGGCAGGGAGTGTAGATTGGTGATTGTTTTGATCGGAATGAAAATGTTGGTACAAATATGATGTAAACAAAAATGAAGTTTTTTGTTATTTTATAGTCGTTACATATTATGTATATTTATTCGTATCGTCTGTGTTTATCTTCCACAGTCCTGTGACCAAAGTCTAAAACACAAAACGGAGTTGGTGATGAAACTAGAAGACAAAACTACGCAACTTGTCACAACACTTAAAGACATGGAGAAGAGGTGGGTGGCTCAATAAGTACTAAAATATAACCCTTTTCACCGTAGCTCGCAGTAAATCTTCACAGTAAATCGGTTCTTTCCGTTAATTTTTTTTTTTTTTTAGTTTATTTAGTTTGAATATTCTCCATAGTAATAGGTTTATAAATTTAAAGGTTTATCGCTTTTGCAGTGTGCAGAATTCTGCTTATTTCGCGTTAATACATGCACACACGAACTTTAACTATGCAGTATAGTGACACCCTATAAAATGTAACTTGCAGCACCATTTCCTTAACGAAATATCCACACCTTGCAAAGATTTGTGTCAAAACTCGAAATTGTCCGTTTTATGATTTAAGACACCAATATTGTAAAAGCACCATTTCCTAAACGAAATATCCACACCTTGCAAAGATTTGTGTCAAAACTCGAAATTGTCCGTTTTATGATTTAAGACGCCAATTTTGTAAAAGGTTTAATGTAACAGTCCGGAGAGTTTAGTTAAACTTTTAGTTTGACTTATATGTACTACTAGCAGTTGATGACTCACTTGCAAAGCGCCAGAATTGCAAATATGGAATATTGATTAGGTTGTCAATCCCATTGGTACTGTGAACAAATAGGATACATTTTACAGCAATTTAGGTTTAATTAGAGACCTGTTAAGGACCATCAGTGTGCTAATACTGCTTTAGATTAAAACATAAACAAACTGCGTGCAATCAAAGGTTAACCCCTTCACACAATTTATTTTGATTTGCTAGTTTTAATAATGAGTACTTAAAAGAAATGTAATCAACAAAACTTAATATCTAAATTATTTCATTTAGATTGGGTGACATTGTCTTTAATTGGTACATAACAACTAATCTCAAGAAGTGATATCCCGTACACTCAACTGCAATGCAGCATTGTCATAAAATTACAGTAATAACATTCGTATAATGGTTTTGTCAAATTGAGCAAATAAGGGTATACTGAAATTTTGTATGAAACCATTGGCCATTTGCATACACGATTTACACTATATAAAATGTCTATTTCATGTTGTAAACAGTTTTTCTGGACCCAAGCGTTGCACAAATCCACATCAATAAATCGTTGTTATATTACCTCGAAATTCCAGGGGTTACGCTCACTAACGCTCTTTTAACCCTTGTACTCTCGAGGATGTTATATTGCTATCGCTGAAAGTGTTTGACAAACATGCGCTTCCGATAAACTTTATAAATTATTTAAGTTTTTGGTAACTTACCAACTGTAAACAAGGTCATTGTATGTTATGAGATGATTTTGAATTTAATTTTTGTTGGTAATGTGTTTCTAACATCCAAATAAAAACAACTATAGAGATGCTCATTATTGATTACAAACCTTTTGTTTGTTTATTTCCAGAATATTACTCATTATAACTGTACGAATGTACCTTTACTTGCAAATTATATACAGGAGCGATTGATAACTGTATATGTTGTAAATAATATATCATTTATGAAAACAATTATTAAAGAAAACATAGACATAGATGTGTTCGGCTGCTGTTTTCGTATTGTGCCGTTAGCTCATAATAGATTATGTTTGATTATATCTCTGGTATTCAGGCGGGTCTACCTTCGAAACTATTTTATAGTGTTAGCAGGTGCTTCACCAAGTCAAGTAAGCGCACTGTATACTAATTATCTCGCTACGAAGAACCGCCTGTACTGGTACTAAACACCCGCCCACTTGGCCTTTTTTGTCCTTGGTCTTTCTCACGAATTCAACATAACACCTTGATTACCATTGTTCGGAAACGTTTTATGGGCGTTAGGGGCCCGACTTACGGCAAGCGTGCTCTAGTTTTCAATCTCTTCTTTTTTGAAAAATTGTTCACATTTTGGTTGCAGTCGTGTTTTAGTAGATACTGTATGTTACTATTTCCTTTAAGTAATCATGACATGGCCTTCGCGTGGAACGCTGAAGTATGGTGTTATTTGATTGGTAAACCCAGTGCTTCTAGTACGAGTATCTTGGTACTTGTCATAACTATGCGGGTGTGGAACGAATACGCTTGATATCACTAACTTATCGGGATATGATTATTTTAAATAGAAAGTTTTTAGCAATTAAAATGCTTTGAAGTAAAATGTTTATGATACAGTTTATGTCCTAATATCCAAACGGTTTTCTATGGGCAATGTTTGCCTTTTCTGTACAAAATTTCCTTAGTTACTAGCAAAAGTGGCTAGAAAACTATTCTGAAATAATCACACTGAACATTTTGTGCATATAATTGAAATTAATATTTAATAATCTTGATAGTTTTTGTGTTTATGTCGTCAGTGTATGGATACATATAGTAATCCTGAAACTTACGATAGATTTTCATAAAATTAAATATTATTGATTGTGGGGAAAATAATATTCAACAACAAGAAAAATGCACATTTTAAAACATTTGAAGGTCTCCAGACCCTACGGGAAATGTCAGGTTATGACGGTACTGTTTCCCCCATCAAACCATGCTTCTCGTGAATGTCTGACAACATTATAACCAAATTTGTTCTGCAGGCAGAGGGGCAGTGTAAAACGGGGGATATAGGAGTATATCAATGAAAGACCGACCATTCTAGTGCGGATGAAAGATTGCAAAAAAAGCAATCATTTTATATGACTGGTAGACATTTTCAAGTTCTTCTCAACGTCAATGGTAAAATCAAGACTTTTTCTAGATTATACTGTCATGCAGCAGCTGCCGTGGATGCCAAATGCAAAATATCTTTCCATCTCTATACAATGCAGACATGTTTGGAAAATTCTCAATTCTACCAGATCAGTTTAGAATAAGACTTTGTATAAATTTCCTTTTATTGTCCATAGTGTTGTTATTTAAAATTATTTCGGCCAGTCAGAAATCCGAGATGTCCACCATGGTTTTCAGTAAGAGAACGTATTTTAATCTCTTTTACATCCTGTTCAAATAGTATAAGAAACTGATGGGTGATACAGGTGCTACGTCCCTTTTGTAATAAAACATTTCAAAGAACATCAATATTCTTTTTAGTTAAGTAGTGTTCAATTATATGAATTATGAATAAAACCATTCTTAATATAATTACAAAAACAGTTTCAAAAAAGGTTTATGGCCCCCTCTAAGCCCATTATAAGTTCCCAACTGAAAACGTTTCAACAACCGGCATGTCGTTTAGATGTTCCCTTGATGTGTGTGAGGGGTGCTGGGGTTGGGCGGTAGCTGATATGTGATCAGTTAAACATAAATATGTTTATATTAGCATTATTTTGTAGATGTGCTTTGGTTTTGTATTCCTAATTTCACTGTTGTGGTTTTATAGTTATACATGTTTTTTTGTATATACACACATATATATATCAACTAGATCCTTTATTTCAATCTGAAAACATATACCATATGCATATGCTTCATATTTTTTACTTTGCGTATGTTGTGTAGAAAATTGTTATACGCATTATGTATAATATTTCTGTTCACGAAGAGGTCTTATGATGTTGGAACTACTGAGACATAATGTAAACATAGTTCGCTGTCTTGTTTCGTTCTGTTTTGTAGTATGATAATCTCGATGTGTCGTTGATATTTGATTTTTTAGACGATGGGATATCTTGTCGTTAGTTTTATTGACTTTTAATTTAATGGTCATAGGGAAATTCATTTCATACTGGGAAAAATTACGAAAATAACCTTAGTGGCTTTTACGTAGCAACACTTATAAATAGTTATATGAGTTGTATTTGGCATTTTACATTCTTGAAAATGTTAGTTCATCGATTGTCACAATCGAGAACGAGTTTTCGATAAAAATTCATCTGAAACGTTCGCAGAACATTTGAAATTTACACTGTTCCCTCAAACCCCAAAATAACAGTTTTCTTTACCCCTAAACAGGTGTTCATACACACACTTTTCAATGACTGCCCTGTTATAAAAAATAGTATTTGGGGGACAGAATCTTGAAAACCTCAAAAATACACCTCAAGATACAAAATGAGAGCAACCGTTGAGAAAGTGCAAAACAAAACGTTTCCTTGTGCTTCAAGATCACTTTCTTTAACATGTCCATTGTGTCGACTTTCATGTTAAATATCTGATGAAGGTGAAACAACAGGTCTTGGTCCTACCCTTCATAGTCCCACTTGAGCCCGATGGATTTATTGTTTGACCTTTGCAGCGTTTTTGTGGTAACTAGACGATTCAAAAGTAGTCATGTCTCGTGGTTGCATAATATCGCAGTCGAGTCGTCAAACAATAAAAGTAAAATTCTCAACATGGAAATACATTTCTTAATTTCCTTTTTGTTTTACGCTTTAAATCCACTACAGTTTGATATATAAAGTCCCAAAGGGCTACATATGTCGAATGGTCCTTTAATTTTTTAAAACATTTTCTTAATACAAGATATCTAATAATAGAGCTTAGCACAGATCCCTGCCGTACTTTTCCCCTTACTTTTGCAACTTTGGGGCGACCATTGACGACGAAATCTTAATTGTGAAGGTGTTTTATTTATGTCCATATTTCTGACAAGAAGCAAAAAAGTTTGAGTACAGTTATCAACACTACGTGGAAATGTTTCAACCCTAAAGCATGTTATATAAGAAAAAGATTAGAAGCTTTTGCGTTTTAACAAGGTTACCTTGTCATCTAATGTTGTGATTTGAAAGTCGTTCAGTATATTTACAATTGTTGGTACTGTTAGGATAATCATAAGAAAATCCCATAGAATAGTATTTTCAGTGGGATGACATGTCTAGTAGAGGCATATGAGATACAATAAATAGTCTATCATATGTAGGTATGTTGTATATGGATCTAATACCCAAGGGTGTAGAAAGTGGGTCAGAACCGAGGCTTTGACGACCTTCTGACACCAAATTCTGCACAGTTTGGTAGATTATCCATTTCCCTCATACCTAAATAATGGTGGACTCTTTTTCTCCTACCTCTTAACTGAAATTTTAGTAAAGCAGCACACAGACAAGGCAAATGCAACGCTAAATATAGCAAAAATGGTAACGTATACTACGGCCATATTAGGAAAGATCTGAAGAATATCTGATATACCGTAGGTATACCTCAGATTTAAAGACCTTTAGGCCAAGCTTGTACAACAATTCTGATGTTCTTCAGGTGGTGTCACTTGCCGACGGCAAGATAGCCACATTCTGTCAAACGACGTATTGAGGCGTTTTCAATTGTGACGCCAAAATGAAACGCCGTCATTTGATTGTGAAGTTAAAATAGTAGAGGTCACTGAGTGCACCAATTTGGGATCGTTAGCGAAACCTAAAGCCTTGCCTCTATATTAGCATAGTAAGTGCTTGAGTTGTTTTCAGATTTTACATCGAGCAACAATATAAAAAAGATATAAAAATGTTAGTTAATAAACAACATTTTATCATATATTGCTTTTGTTTCTCCTCCCTCATTTGTGTTTGTTTTCTTTTCTTTTGCATGTTTTATGTGTTGCGGCTTCTGTTGTCATGGTTACCACAGACTTAAACAGGCAGATTCTGACAAAATGGCTGCCGAGGAAACAGCCCGAAAACTGGGTCAGGTTATAGCTGATAAAGACTGTAAACGGTAAGATAGGGCCATTATGGTCAAAACATTTTTGCATGATTACAATTAAAACATTGAATTATTTTTCTTTGCTTTTACATCAAAAATGCAAATCCTATTAGTCGATCTTTTTTCTGTGCTTTTACCGGTAAGAAAACAAATGTGCCATGCCCACAGTACAAAACAACAATACATACACTAGCGACGTTGCAAACACGATTGTATGTGATGTGATGATGGCATTACAATATGCTATGACGTCATCAAATTCCCAGGATTCTTCTCTCTTTTTAGGTTTTCCATTTTTAGAAAAATTTAAATATCCTTTCAGAAAAATAAAGAGGTCGAGTGTTGATTGAAACGTTATTTATTATTTTTGTTGTGTTGCTCTCCACAGTCGGACACGCCTTTATCTGCCCCTGTTGACAACGTTGCAGGAAGCTTTATGGCCATGGGTAGTTTTGTATTCTGTTAGAAATATGTATTATCCCCCGCTTTCACCGAAACGGGGGATATTCATTTGGGTTTGTCCGTCTGTCAGTCTGTCTGTTTGTCTGTCACGCTTCGTTTCCCTGCAATAACTGCAACAAATGTTAGCCGATTTTCTTCAAACTTGGTAACAGGGTTAAACGCATTAAGGGCTCGGTCAGGTTTGACAACCACTTTAATCGGATTTCATTTGGCGGAGTTATGGCCCCTTGATTGACGAAAAACGTCATTATCCGCTTAATAACTCTAGCAAATATTAGCCAAATTCCTTCCAACTTCATACCAATGTTTCTGTTCCTCTGTATTTCCACCCATCTCGGACACTCTTTGGTTTTCGTGTGATAATTGCTGTAGATATTGTGCAGATATTTCAACCAAATTCCGTATGCACATCCGACTCATGTAAAGTTTGCTAACCGATGTTATTTGTGCATATTTACCGATAAGTAATGAGGTTAGTAAATTCTGATGGATTATACGTTTAATTTACACCGTAATACCTACATGTTCAACAAAAAGTCTAACTTCTGTATAAGGCTTTTTTTTTCTTCGAGTTTCAAGCTATACATTATGTGTCAACAGCACGATACTCACATGTTTAAACCTGACCTCAATAATCTTTACCTACAATATGTCCTGCAAGCGGGGGATATACATTTCACGAATTAGCTTGTTTGAATTATATCAGAGTTGAAAGTATTTGTGAAGTTTGACTGGGAAGTTTTTTCTTAAATGATTGGATTTCAGAAAACCAACAAAACCACGATGATGTCGCACCTGAGAACAGATATATAATGAAAAATTATTTTTATTACATATGTACGAGAAAGGCGTTGAAGGCGAACACAAGAGTAATTTCCTTACCAAGAAAGGCATTAAGTACAGACAGGCAGATAGAAATCGCGATTTGAACATGCAGGCGTAAATACTTTTAACGTTATTCAATCTAATCTGGGGGGAAACAGATAAATAATTGTTCCAAAATAGCATAAGGGACGAGTGAGTATATAATTTAAAATGTACTAACGTGACATTTATTCAAGGTGATGAAAACGAGATAAGGCATGCTTGGTGATTAAAATATATTAAAGCTGCCATTTGTTTTAACGAGAGTTAAGATAAGACAATTCTACATCCGAGGTCTTCCAATGTAACTTAATAAGCCGAAGTGTCTACTATTGGCAGAAATCGGGTCTGGTGTTCTATTGCAAACAGAGCTATGACCCTTTGTTCATTGTTGATACAGAGTTTGTCTGAGGATAACTTCACTGCCTAACAGTCGCAAGCTTAAGTCATGCTTATAGCCCACAATTTAAAACACATCTAATGGATGTTACATGCCGTGTATCGTCCAAACATTACTGTATTCAGGGTGTCGGAAGATATTCTGTCACTGAACAAAAATGGCAATTTAATGACGTAACGTATGACAATTGCTCATTTAATTTAATAGGATTAAATAGGAAAAAAGATGGACGCAGGCAAATATCTGGCACTATATCCATATCAATTTTATTGAACATTTAAAAAAAACTTTGCCAAGTGATCATATTTCATATCTATAATTTTCCAGTGTTCATCTAAATTGACCTTGAATTCTTTAATTGTAGTTCAGTCTAAAACTCTGTGGGAAACCGTTCTATATTCTTATTTTCCTGAAGTTGAAACTGAATTTTCTGAGATGTAAATTACAATGGTTCGTCCTTAACTTTTGTGAATGACCGCGAGTTCCTTATAAATTATCGTGTACAAAGAGTTCATTGCTGACTCTCTCATCAAATATGTTGTTAATAATCTTAAATACATAAATAATGTCTCCTCGCATCCTTCGGTATTTTAAAGTTGGTAGTTTTGGTATGCATGCTTATAATGCAAGACAGTTCGATAGATTAATATTGCACATTCTTAGTGTAAGCCTGTCCATCATGTGAACATCTCTGCTAGGTATTTTCAATCAACCATGAATAATCATGAAACAATATTAACTACCAAGCTACTTTTTTCTTAGGCAGAAATATCAATTTTCAGTACATATCGACGATATACTTGCAATCTGATTTGATCTGAGGCAATTTAGAAATTAGCTATTTCATTGTTAAAATATACAGACATATTGGCTACTATTAGGTCTTTCTTAAGTCCAAAAGACAAGTTTTCCTTTGTTCAGTTCCTCGCCCCCCTTCCTCATACCTTTTTTCTTTTCAAGAAATGATGATCAATTATCAATTGTTATTATATTATTCATCATAATGCATGTACAAACTGCTGTTGTAATGGGAAAAAACTAAGCGATCGATTTTAAGAAGTGTAATTAAGAAATTAATGAAACGATTTGCATTAACACCTATTAGGAATTAAAAAAAACGTAATTTGTATTTTTGTTAATGTTTGTTTTTTTCCTTTGCTTTTGTAAGTTCATTTGGCTACAGTTTAAGATTTCATTTAAGTTGCCTAGCTTCTTTCGTTGTTTATTAATGGGAATACAGCAATCATGCGCAATGTCCATCCGTCCGTCTCTCCATGCGTGTATATTTTTTTGTCTGGAGACTAACGTCAGCATGAATGATTACACAAAGCCAAAACTGGTTGGTATCGGGTTGCCTTGATTGATATCGTATATGTTATCTTTTGTCACCAGAACGGCGTTAGAGACAGACCTAAGAATAGAAAGGGAATGGCGAGGAACGCTTCAGAAAACCCTGGAACAGGAGAAGGAAACGGCTGCCCAGCTACAGGCTGAATATACCCAAGTCAAGGAGGTGGAAAAGGTAGACTCTCTGTCAGTTGTATTTGTGCGATTAACTGCTCTCCATTTTCGTCAAAGTCAGTTTGCATCGTTTAAATGCCAACGGTGCATTACAAATTCAAAAACAAGCATGTGCTTCTTGTTGGATTTGACAATGTTCAATTGGCATTGATCTTAACTGAATGTCAACAGAATGCATTTCAGTACTAAAATTAAGATTTGCCCTCAGATGTTTTTATATTTTGGAAGAAGAAATAAATGTGTTAGAAGTTGTCATTAGTTTCCATTAAAGCTTTGTATCGTGTGTGTCAAGAAAGGGTATGGGTACTCCAGTTACGTTAACCCTTTCACCCCTATGTAACTTTAGTAGACTCTACCATGCATTGATATGGATGTGTCCATTATGGTCTACAGT
>JAUMHH010148267.1:0-20046 GCA_032359455.1 Chlamys rubida | reverse complement strand
TCATAAATAGTGCTATCCACTTTTTATTTCTATCAAAATTTGATATTTCGGGCGCGTGGTTCTATAAAAAGAACGCGAAATACCATCAGATTTACGTAGGCCCTTGAGCCGGCGTTCCTGTTCCGTGAAAGGGACACTCCCGGTATTTTGGCGAATATTTGGGGATAGACGATCAATACATCGGCAGAAAATATGCATAGCTGAAATATTTTAGAGTCAACGAGGGTTCTGATTTAATTTCTTCTCCAAACTAGCATTTGTTTTATTAAAATAGACTTTTGAAAAGGATATCCAAATAAATATCGTCGCACGGCACGTAAATCAGGAAAGTCTTGTTTTGGTAATTATTCTTACCTTTAAAATGTCCATGTAACGATAATCAGCAGTTAATCAAGCTTAATACAGTTTAATTGTTATAAAAATATTATCAAATGAAAACTGTATGCATAAAAGTACTTCTTTGCATTGATTGACATTTTCTTGGGCTGTTTTCCCACAAGTATCCCGTTTTGGGTACTGTCCCGATTTGGGTACAGTGACGGCAGGCTCAAGGACAGATCTTTTTATTTAAAAAAAAGATGGATAAACAAACTGCGAAAATAGTGTCTTAAAGGAAACAAATAAATTTCAATGAATGACGCAATATACCCTTTAGCCTTCTTGAAAAATCTAATGATACCGAGCTGTGTTTCGTCGTAATTAAGTTGAAAACCCCCATCTCCATGGAGACCGATGATATCATGATTTATAATATTGCCACACGTACCAAGCTACCAAGCTGATATCGTATAACCGTTGTCTCTGTTTGCAGGGAAACCGTTAGATGGATGACATGGACAACTTTACTACCACGACGGAAGCCCCAATTGCCATTCATACAGACCAGATATGGGGACGCCACCAGTTCCTGCATGAAAGTCCGGGTCTTGCCATTCCGTGTATCGTTGTGCTTGCTTTCGCGTCTATTGTAGGGACTCTCGGAAACGTACTAGTGATCGTGGCTGTAGCCACACAGAAGTCATTAAAGAACAAGGAGTCTATATTCATTGTCAACCTCGCCATATCTGATCTGTATATCACAACTGTAGCCGACCCTATGGGTATAGTAGGTAAGTCACTCAACAACAAATTTACTATGGCAGTACTTCAGCATATGTGTAGAAGGTAAGGTACTATATGCGTATATTAACATTTCCTTTCTTTGAACAACAACATTTTAATAAACCTACTATAAAAATGGTGTTAAGGTTGAATATCTCTTCGTTATTTTAAACGTTAAACATACCACGCATTTGTTGCGTTCATTATAACTGTTAATCTTTCGATCCTGAAATGACTTTATCCATTTGAGAGTCAATCAATGAAATAGATAAATTACAATATATCTGTTTCTATGACATCCTTTATATACAATGGATAGGTTATTTAGTTCTTATGTTTTACGTATCGTTTCTACGAAGGTTAATCAAGCATCTTCTATGTAAAAAGACCCTTCTAATGAAACAAGAATACACTCAATGGTCCTTGTAAGTTTACAACTCATGGGAGTGGGATTCGACAAAGTATATAAACAAGATGGAATGGCATTGCTTCACTTGGTGCATTTTTCGTCATTTGTTATGCACGCACAACAAGATAAAAACCATTATGATATTGCTCAAAAGACTGAAAATAAGTGCAAAACCCTCTTCGATACATAGTTAGGGGTTTTAAGTGATGCAAAATTGCTTGCAGATATTTTTTCCCTTGGACATCCCGTAGGTTCAGCTAATGCTAATACGAAATGACACCAGAATGGATGGAGTCATAAAAGGGAAATCACTTATCAATATTAGAGTAACGTTTTAGTAACCGTCCGCGTAATAACATAGACGTGAGAGTAACCTGGAAAAAAACTCGAAACCTAATACCGGACGGAAAAATCAAGTGAACCTTTTAACGCTTCCGTTACTAATCACGATTTTATGGTAAATTTCCGACGAACGTCGTCAGGATATTGTCAGTAAAATAACGGATAAAAAATATATGATAGATGAATCCGTCTATTGCAAATGTATAACAACAAAACGATGAGACTTGTTTGTATGTTTGTGACACAACTGAGTGAGATTCCTGAATACCAACTTACTTATTAGGTTGGGATGACGATTTCTATTCGACAATCTGATAAAATTTTCAAAGCTCATTTCTAGCATGGCTGTTTGGTTGCTTGGAAGTGGGTACATTATGGGGGACACTCACACTTACAGATTGAAAAAACTTGGTTTAGGTGGAATCACCCCCAGTTAAAAACCATGGCTTTTTACATTTGTAGTTTATTTGTAAACAGGACAAATCGATGTAGAAAATCCTGATACTTATAACAGATACAAAGAAAACTGGAAATACAAACAATATTACACGGCGTCAATACACAACGACAAAATAAACCGCAGTTTCACATACAAACTCTGACCAAAAATATTAACCATAGCGACACCAGAACACAAAATATACCGCAGTGTCATACAAGAACACAAAAAGTATTTCATAGTGTAAACACACAAGGTCACAATATACTACAACATCAGCACACAAGTTCAAAATAATCCAGTGTCAACGCACAGGTAAAACATACCATCGAGTCAATACAAATGGAAATTATCCCAGTGTCAACATGCAAGGATGAAATACGTACAT
Organism: Chlamys rubida; assembly: GCA_032359455.1. Taxonomy (NCBI): domain Eukaryota; kingdom Metazoa; phylum Mollusca; class Bivalvia; order Pectinida; family Pectinidae; genus Chlamys; species Chlamys rubida. The sequence continues at coordinate 17,367 of JAUMHH010148267.1, read as the reverse complement.
CAGATAGTCAACACACAAAACGAACGTGTACCATAGCGTTAACGTTTTGACAATATTTACGCCAGTGTGAAGGAACAGGGACAAACTATTCCACAGTGTCAATGTACACAGAATAAAATATATTACTTTGTCAACACAAAACAAAAGAACAACATAAACCAACGCGTCAACACACAATGACAACTTATATCACAGCGTCAACAATCGAAGATTAATTATACTACAGCGTCAACACGTACACTCGGTCAAGATAAAGACAGAAGTCAAGTCGAAACGATTTGTTAATACATTTTTCGATGTTTATATATAGGAATCTTATCCAGCCACCTTCCAAATCTTTCACATGAATAAATTGCAAATGTACACACAACGCAATAAACATTATTGTTTTATCTTAAATAAATTACCGACATATATATAAACGTTAAGGAGTATTTGCTTGTAAAACATTCGTTTAGGTACATCAATACAATTGTAATAGATACGATTAAAACAATAAACATATAATTTGTGAATTACTATGAAACTCTCCATAGATGTATGGCGTCTTAAATGCATTTTTATCAAATACTTTAAGTAATGCACTTATTCTAATGTTTATCTATGCTGAACCCTCACGCGTATGTATGCAAATAGCTGCTGTTTTCATGAAATTGTCAATATCTTGACAATATTCGCGAAATCGGGTATGAGTCGACAAAGTTGAAATTCTATAAAAAAAAAATACTTTAAGAATCGGACAGGAATGTATTAAAGATAAGCTGAGTTAATTGAAATCTTGGTCATTACCGATTGTAATATTGATCGATTTATCTAAATGAAATTACACTGAATTTACATTTATGTTAGAAATAATTCTATAAATACGAATCGTCTTCAACCATACTTAGAACAGGTGTACTGATGTACCTGACTTGGTAGGTATTGATAGTATATACAGTACAGTAAACAGTCCTGCTATCGACTGTATGTAAACATGTAGGGGATGTAGCTCAGTGGTAGAGCGTTCGCTTCGCATGTGAAAGGCCCCGGGTTCAATCCCCGGCATCTCCAATTTTTTTATCTTACATTTTTTTAACTTATAATATAAGCAAGAAGCCAAATAAATATTGTTTTGTGTATGATTTTTTTTTAACATAACGCAATTTTTATGTTCTATAAATGATACATTCCTATTTTCAAGCTTGCAAATATTCTTATTTTCCTAATATACCTACCGATGGTATGTTTCACCATTATAACGAGAAGTTGTAACTGATACAATATTTGAGCTGTTCCGACTTCTGCGGAAATTAACAGAACATAAAAACGTCATTCCTGGAATGCTATAACGCTCTTAGTCACGTAATGGAAAATGGAATTGCGGTTTCAATGACACGAAACTTTGTCCCAAAAATAGCAATCATTAATATAACCATGTATTGTTATTGACAGCATTTTAAACCAGCAACTGGTGAAAGTTTCATATTACCTGTCAAGTTAATACAGTTCTTAACAGAAACTAAATTATAAACTTCACGATTAAGAATCTAAAATGATGGTTTTAATTGATGAAATTTCAATAAAAAAATAGTTAATGTATTTTCATTGAAATACAGTAGTATATCTTTCTCATGATAATTCGACACCGATATGGCAGGTTGTAATTAGGTGTAATAGATTCATTAACGCCAAACGTTATAATTTCAGCGAAGCTTGAAGGCGAGCAGTTCTTCGACAGTATTCCAGGACTGTGTCGGACCATTGCCTCCATATGTACTGTATCCTGTATCGTCTCCCTGGGGTCTATCGCGTGCCTAAGCTTCAACAGGTATATTCACATATGCCACAATCGCCACTACAACCGGATATTCACCGGCCGGAACTGCGTCATCATATGTGGCGCCCTCTACATCGTCGGTATCACACTGGTGCTTCTCAACCTGACTGGAATAGGTGACCACGGCTTCGACCGTAAGAGTCTAGAGTGCATCTGGGACAGAATGGCCACGTTCCCATATACTGTGGTGTTCTCGGTAACTCTCGTCTGGGTACCGGTTCTTGTGACAGGAATTTCATACATCAATTTGTACATTTATGTGTTAAACAGTCAGAAACGAGTTAAGCAATATTCAACGATGACACCAACATCTGAAAACAAGGATCATGATAAAAACGAAAGTGAAAAGGCAAATCATCCAGACAATCATTCAAACCCATCCTTTATACAGAAGATTTCTGTTCGGAAGTCACTTCATCTCGCCCGGACTATCTTTGTGGTGTACGCTGTGTTCTCAACTTGTTGGATCCCATTCGCCATTTTAATGGTCGTAGACACGCACAATACATTCTCCCATGCCGTCCATTTGTATATAACAGTTTTTGCGCATCTACATCCCTCACTTAACTGGCTGGTGTATTACACCACGAACAAGAAGTTTGCAGTTGCCTTCGACAAACTTGTGTTTATGAAAAATTGGGTTCCCCGACTACGATCGGCTGTACCCTCACTACATATCACAGCATCCCACACGCGGGAATGTCACAGTCAACAGTAAAACAAGGACAACTGCATCCCCACATTGTAATATGCTGTTGGAAACACTTCATTTCTCAGAAACAACGGATTTTATCAACGAAGGCAGCCATGAATTTGATTTTTACGAGGGTAAATACATGACACTCCCCATTCCAGTGATATTCTTTGTAAATTCCCATAAGTGACATGTTACATACTGTTACTGTGAATAGGGTATATGGGATGTGAAACGTCAACATCATATTTGTTCTAAAGATGGCCTTAACGTGTCATCCACAAAACCGAGCCATACATATATCATAATCCTAAGTATGACCAACGAACTCGTATGCCATGATATTCGCTCGTGATAAGCTACTTCTGAAATTAAAAATAGAAAAAAATCCTTGTGTAAAGTTTATTTATGGTTTTAGATTAAACTTGGTTAATTGATAATGACAAAATAAGCATCTTTCAATGTATTAATTTCTACATGATTTGGGAACTGGTCGCTGTTAAATAATAATAAATGTCTATAAATCATACACAGACCACATTCTATCTATTAGCTATTTGAACTGTGTTATTTATCCGCCATTTATCTTGTGTACAAACCTTTATTGGAATGACATTATGATGCTATTTCTGAATCTGTTTATTGAGTTTGCTCACCGTTATGTTGTTTAAACACTGTCAAAAAGAAAATTGGTTTGTTTGAGAAATTTGTGCTGATATATCTAGTTTGATTATAGGGGCCAGAAGCACTAGACTGTGTCTCGGGGTAAGTATCGATTTCATGCGAAACCAATCTATATCCGATTAGTTTTATCTTGCTGATTTATTTCGATATAAATAGTTTGTTTATTGGATATGTTTTCCCCCTGAGTAAAACAGCAATCTACAGGCTATCGTGTTCAGGCCATCATGGAGCGCATGGTGCGATGGTGTTACGTTTAAGTAAACAGATTAGTGAAATCTGATTCCGGTGTTTTATTGAATTAATCTGTACTCTTCGTGATTCATATTGAAAACGGATATCAGGCATCAAGATAAGCATTTGAACTTGGAAGAGTGCAGATTAATTACATAAAATAACATTCAAGGGGGAAAACTCGAGGGCACCTAATACAAATTTCCCTGAAGAACGAAAATGATTTGTTTTTTTATAACAGATCCCTATACCCCAATCAATCGAACCAGAGTGCAAACGTGCTTAAAATATCAAAATAGGGGAAACACCGTATCCTCAACTATAACCGAATAGCAACATGCTACTGCAACTAATTGAAATATCTTGTTGGCTTCACCTTCAAAAAGGTAAAGGTACAAAGGTACAAGAGATCACAAAGAACTGACGATTTCAAATCTTGGTTAGAACTTTCTCTTACGAGGCAAAAATGATTTTTGTTCTTCTGCAAACATTTACAACAGATTGCAAGGTAGCTTGTAGAACCTTCCATTTCTTGACCTGGGTGTAGGGGAGAAGTAGTATTTTATCTAAAATGTTCTTGTATCTTCATTATCGGATATGCATGATTGAAAATTGCATGGTGACGTGACTGTTTCTGCTGCTGAAACCTCGGTTTTTTCATATTTAACCAGTCATATATTGTAGAATGAAAATGGGTTCTAATAACGGTGTATCCTTGCCATTTTTCGTCAGCGTAAACCGTAGGTATCGCAACCATACATTCATGGCCGTAGCAACCAACGGTTTAAGCAACACGACAGGATATTATATGTGCGTTCTCTTATTATTAACAGCCATTAGAAGACGTGCTATACAGGTCAAATAGAATGTGGAACCTGAATAATAAAAATAACAGGGATGTTACATTTCATAGGATAAGTAGATTTCGCCAGGTTCAGAATATGAACACAATTTGTTTACACAAAATTTGTTATATGCCGTTAATATATATATATTAGAGAGAGTGTAGTTGTGTTAATACCGACATAAGGAAAATCCTCAATATACGGTTAAAAGAGAAGATTTTTCGCACTCAAAATAACGAACTCTAGAACAGGATAACATGTGTAACCGGTCAAAACGGACAGAAAAACTGATACTAATGGTATTATGTTTAGGTTGGCTTCGTGTTGTATTGCGATATCAGGAGAAAGAATAATAAGGCGATAACAGGCATTTTTTCATTGTGTGAATATGTTGTCTTAGCTCTAAAATATCTTATCAGGATTACAACACATACTCATTAACTTTATTGATACAATTGTTTAATAAATTAAAACGTATATTACGATATCAAGGGTCATCTTCAGAACAATTGGAGGGAGATATTCTAAATGTATTTCGCTGCCCTCAGTTCGCCAATCAATGAATGCTCAGTAGAAGACAATTGCCGAACGATTTAAGATGCCGCATTGGGCTTTATTGCACACTGTTTTTTATTAAGGTTTGGTTGTCAAACGTTTCCTTCTCAGCTAGGCTCATTAAACCGAGAACCGTCCTTCGTTATCTTTAGGCGATCCTTTTGAAGAGTTCCTAATGAATTCGGTCTGTTATTTGGCACATGTAAAATTATCACACTGATCACATTGGTGACCTTGAGCTATATTAAAACCTAAACGCGTCCATGGAGGTTGAGATCATACGTGGGCCTTATCGCATGTTCTTCAACTCAAAGGGTCTGATTGGAGATAATGACTGATCGACATCATCCGGAACTAAGGCGGAGTAAGCACCGTGTCAAGCATGTGAATGACGCCGTTAGAGACAGTCTCGTCCACGGATATTACATTAGCACCATTTACCTTGACACCATCTGGAGAGAAAATCAAAATGAGAAAATATTATTTTAACAAGCACGTGTTTTTTTGTTTATAACACCAGTTATTTTAATTCTATTTAGTTAGAGTAATTGCACTATATTCAAACAGAGCTCAAATATTTGTATAACTTTCGCTTTCGTATCACCATAGGGCTCGTTTCTTCAGTGCGAAAGATTACGTCCACAAGCTGCAACTGTTTTTAGGAACCATTTATGAGAAGCGTTTATTCCATTGATACCAACATAAATTGCCCTTGTTGTTTCCTCCTAGGTAAAGAATACAAGATATAAGCTACGAAATTTATAGAATTTCAAAGTAAAATGCTATTTTTAACTATTTGTATTTAAGGCTTCTACAATAACGAAAACTTCATATGAAATACACTTCATTGAACATTTAATTTTTCCCGAAGTTTTTTTTCATAATTCATCCCTAAACATGCGTTATAATTACATCACAGGAGCTAAAATCCTTGTACTCGGTCACCTTTTGTAACTTCTTTAACTACACCGTACACGAATGCATGAGCTTTGATCATAATGAATGACACTTGCATGCGAAGAAACACCTTGATCAATGTAAGCACGAGACGTTCGTTTGCGATTAAATCTCACACCCTACTTTTTGTTTTTAAAAAGCAGGTCATGAATACTTATTGATTGCTTGATGTCACCGATACCGATAGACTGTTAATTGCCTTCATTGATTTAAATTCCATGAAACATGAAATCGTCCGTATTGTTAACAGGTACATGATGAATATCGGCCATTGTAGCAGTGTGAAGATTGAGCTGATGCACACTTGAACAATGCTTAATGGTAGGTATACATTTATTACAACAATGACACATTAATTGTAAGCTATTACCAAGAGACACGGTGAGGTTGAGGTATTTGCCGCTGAGCGTTTTCAGCGATCCTGTCTCCATGCCAGCCCGGAAGTACGTGTTTAATACCACGTGATAATACATCACCTCTGTAAAAACAAAATCATGCACAAGACTAGATGTATGTGACAATAAAGTATATCTATGTCAAAGACAAAAATTGCACGTAGCTAGATTTATGTCACAATATTGTATATCTGTGTCAAGAAAAAAAACATGCACGTGACTCGATTTCTGTGACAATATAGAATATCTGTGTCAAGACAAAAACATTCACGTGACTCTATTAAGGTGAAAATATTGTATATCTATTTCAAGACAAAAACATGCACGTGACTCGATTTATGTGATGCTATAGAATATCTGTGTCAAGACAAAAACATGCACGTGACTATATTTCTGTGACAATATAGTATATATGTGTCAAGACAAAAACATGCACGTGACTCGATTTATGTGACAATATAGAATATCTGTGTCAAGACAAAAACATGCTCGTGACTCGATTTATGTGACAATATAGAATATTTGTGTCAAGACAAAAACATGCTCGTGACTTTATTAAGGTGAAAGTAAAGTATATCTATGTCAAGACAAAAACATGCACGTGACTCGATTTAGGTGACAATATAATATGTCTGTGTCAAGACAAAAACATGCACGTGACTCGATTTAGGTGACAATATAATAAGTCTGTGTCAAGACAAAAACATGCACGTGACTCGATTTATGTAGTAATATCGTATATCTATGTCTAAGGAAAAAAACCACGTGACTAGATTTCTGTGACAATATACTATATCTGAGGCAGGACAAAAACATGCCTATGAACTTTTATGAACACATTAAAACGAAAAAATTTTATATGTTTTCTTAATTTACTTAACAGATCACTATAAGCAGGCTGTAACATTAATAAAACAATGGAGATACATGTATATTAAAGGACATCCTCTGTGCAACATACTTTAATGACAGTCTGTACTTATTTTTGTTATTTCATAACTGCGGTATACCTTTTGCTACAGTATCAATAAATGTCCATTGTTTTCAAGGGAAAAGCAAATAAACGCATTTATAAATGAATATGTTTTGTTATGTTCTGACCTTGGAGCGCCGTGATGTTTTGAAGAAGACCATCAATAGCTCCCCTTGGCAGCTTAGCGAAGGCCTCATCGCTTGGCCCGAATAGAGTAAGAGGTCCCAGTGCTGTAAACAAGTATAACATTAGGAATACTTCACATAGAATAAAATAGTTGTATGAGTAGCTATACCAAAAACGTGAAATTTCGCACTGTATTCTATATCCAAGGCGTCAGCTTTCGAGATATATCTATATTTACATTTACACCATTAGAAAATGTTATGACAAAATTGATGGCTTATGTACGCGCCACCTTGCATGATAAAACTAGTAGACTAATTTGATTCTTTGATGCACATCAAAAGAATCGCTCGGCAGCAAGCATAACTGTAAAAAAGGGGCTATGGAATATGTTGTCGCTCATCTATAATCTTCAAAGGACAGGTATCAACCTAACCGTTGGTCCGTTTTTAAACTTCAACCAATCAAATAGCATTTCGCCTGTCTACGATTTTTAACTGACATATCTAAAAGGTGTAAAGAGGATATGTGCATCCAGGGCGGGATGTCTTGAATATCGAATATGGTTTGTTACTTACTGCCGATATCCTTGATAACAGTGGACTCTATGAGGAGAGTGGTGAGCGTCTCGAGCTGAGATGATTGGCGACATCCATCCGCCATTGATCCCACGGGCGGGAGCATGACTCCATCCAGGACGTTCAGCACGCCATTGGTCGCGTTCAGGTCGACCCGTCCAAGGTCGATAGGACGACCAGATGCTGTCGCCACCTGGAATATACACATTCATACATAGTTACATTCATAGTAAATTAGTGCGCTGGGTATTTCCGTCAAGTAGCACTCTAAAGTCGGCATCAGATCCGCGCTTTCGCAAACAGGCAAACACAACCAACATACCACCTCAATCACAAATACACACACGCATGCATACATTACACATGTTAACGTTGTGACTCGTCCTTAAATAATCTCAGCTGTTAACCCTATGAAACTACACCAAACCATTGACAATGATACATCATATTGTGTAATTAAGCCCCTGTGAATATTTGTTTTGTTGTTCATAAACTAACATATAATTTTATTTTTATTTCATACATGCACGTAAATAAATTCCAGCGTAATGTGCATACCGTAGCTCTTCAAGACCTATTCCTTAAAGCCATGAACAGTTACGCTAACGGTATGTATGATGCATTCAATTAATAAGAGGCACAACATTATGTTAAAGTCGGTGTTACGTAATCTACATTCTGAATGTCTACATAAACGCTCTAAACTTGAAACAAACAATTATAATTGTATATGTACTATTGCATGAAACACCTTAAAACATCCATTTGACATTTATATGTGCTATGAGCGCAGAAAGATTGCTGAAATTATCCTTATCATAGCTTGAGATTCATAACGTTTGATTTGACCAATACACACATTTAATTGTGGCTAAATACTAACGTTTAATAAATGAAACTTAGATAATTAATGTCACAAAATGCGTTATCCCAATAAAGTAAGTAGAAGCATTAAAGATATTTCAGTTGGCATTCATAGACAATATGAATGAAACTTGAAGTGCAAATGTTAATTTACCTCTCTGAACATATTGTCCTGAACTTTAAGAAAAGTTGAATACTATATAGACATTAGTTATGGAATTTCAACACTTAAGTTTGAAAAAATACCGTATTATTGTGGTAAAAGTTAATTCGGATTGGTTGCCCACTGAGTGTGTTGAAGGTGGCTTCGTTTTTCAGCTGAGACCTGTGAATAGTCTGGTTCACTATGTGATACTTAAGGAACGCCAGTCTGGTCAGGTTGTCATTTTCCAAGGCATAACGGATCTCCATGGGAAGCTCAAAGAACGCATCGTCAGTCGGTCCGAACAGGGTCACGTTACCTAAGAGAAAGGCAGGGGAGATGTTTATGGCAGAAGATCAGCATTAGTTCGAAGAACAGTAGAGGGACAGTAAAGGAGTAAGAATTCCCTTTCTCGCGTTTTACTTTATCACATTATCATCGTCAACGACTTTGCATATGTACTCAAATGTTGGGAAGACATAACACCCTTAATGCCAAAAAATGAATTTCTAATGAAAACATTAATCAATGCAAATTAAGTGAATATTATTCAATGTTTGACAAATATCATAATATGATAGAGAAGATAATAATTAATAATGTTGCTGGTTTAATATAGCAGTCATCAACATGTGATCTTGATTTAAGATATTGAAACCGATGCTGATTAAAACAAAACAGGTATACATGTACACAGAATAGATCAAATACACTGGAATTAATTAATGATTCCCAAATGCTGTACATACACTGCATATACATACATATGTTTATGTGTGTAATCTCATGTTAACATTTTAAAAGAGATTATGTTTAGAAACATTACAGGTAAAAGATTCATAGATAATTAAAGATATTCAAGGATTGCGTCTGAGTATTAACATTTTGTACATCACTATATATGTATACATAACAATAAATAGTTTTAAATATCAATGTGGCGGTAAACATATATATAAAACAAAACACGAAGACTATAACTCGCAAGTGCTTTCGCCCATATTGGGGCTCTTCAGGCTAAATAGCCCCAAGATGGGTAAAAGCGCTTGCGAAGTATAGTCTTCGTGTTTTGTTTTATATACAGTATATGTTTATATATATATCAAAGTTGTAAATAGAACAACGTCATATGATCATACTACTTAGATTTGAGTGCTCTATTTGACCTCAGATCATAAATATACACAATGTATAACCGTATCACTTCATTATCATAAATCCAGTATTGTCCCTGCTACCTGTACTGGCTCTATATCAAACACTAATGTTATACAATCTACCGGTTTACACAGGTGGACATTACACTAGGTGACAAAATGTTCCTGACATTTTATACAACTGTCTCCATAACTTTGTTGTCGGTGTTACATCAATAAGTATTTGAGAAAAGACAACTAGTTTATAACTTTGATGTTATACATGTACGTACGTATTGCGTATGATGTGTGAATTATTTAATAAGAAGTGAATTTAACAAAATGTATAATCATTGTTTTGGTAACTTAGTTATATTATATAAATCGATGTCATTTATTGAGTAAGGAGATTGCTAGTGCTATATTTCTGAAGAGAATATGGTGTTTCATTGAAAAGTTTGCCCATCATGTTGTCTTATTTTTGGCAAAGCTAGAGTTTGTATTTAATATCAGATTTTAAAAAAAAGTAACATATATGATGTAATAACAATTAAATAGTTTTGACGTTAGGTATTACAATTATCCCTTATATGTTACTAATCAAATGTCCCCTATCTTCCGTACAGAAAAAAATCAGAGATGTTTTAAAACTCTTATGACAGACTTGCGCAAGTCTACTATATGAACATATTATAATGCGATTATCAACCAGTCTATTCAGGTGAGGGGGTTTAGGAATTACCTGGTTTGACCAGTAGATCGTCCAGTCCAGCCTGACTTGCCAACCTCACGAGTACAGACTCTCCTTCGTTTATGGCTGTTTGGACTAGTGACACCTTTTCCTTCACATACAGTAACTGGTGTCCAGCTACCAGTAGGATGACCAACGTGTGGAAAAGAATGGCGATACTTACACTCCACATTGTCACTTTTTCTATCTCATGTCATGTCGATACTCAGGTACACGTAGCCGACATGTTTAAACACATGGTAGATAAGCGACCTTACAGGGAAGTCTCACTGTCACACACACGCTTATCATCACACACACATACCGATCAACACACATGAACACACACACTCGACTGTACAAGTAAACAACGGTCTGAGCGTATTAATAGATTTTATTGTACAGGTAGATTAGTTTCAGCTAGAAATAAGCTTCCTCCTTTTAAGCGCAACACATTCAATCAAATTTCATAAACAGCTGTTCGTTTCCTGACATGTGGTTTATTTAACTATGTTTGCGTTCAGAATGAATAATTGTGATTGGTCATTAGTAAAACACCCGAATTGTTAACACGTTGAACCTTAATTTAAAGTACACTTTTTATGTTGTTGACATGTTTAATTAAATGTATATGAAAGGGTCCACAGTTCATTTTCCAAAGCCTTTCCGACTTCTTCATCTTGTGTTATATCAGAAGTGTTAAGTCATACATGATATCACCGTCGGATACCCACGGTTGATTTCGCTATGAGTGAGTACCGAAGCGAAATCAACCGTGGATATCCGACGATGACATGATATGGGATAATCTTTTGTTTGATGTTAAGTTACTCACTTTTCTTGAGATTACAAATCTATCCACCTTTAAAGTTTCTCTTAAAGTGAGTTACGCCACCACTTTTCATTGCTGTATTTTGTTCATATTGTTTATAATATGACGACGAGACAATATTATAGAAAAATGTCAATGATATTATTCAACGTCAGTATATTGTATAATTATACTTTATTGCATCCTCTACACATTTTAGTACTCTACTAAACATACGTCTTAGATGAGCCAGATAGCAATACAATAATTCAGACAGGTTGTTATCACTTAAAGTAAAGTCGAGCGTGGAAGCATTGGCAAAACATTTTAATTACATGTTTGGCATAACTGTCTTGCTGAAACCAAACATCCCAAAGAAAACAACTCTTTCGCCAAAACTAAATTTCGAAATAAGACAAAACAAAATACTTCGAATTTACTGAAAGACAAAAATTATAATAAGTAGAAAAATGAATTGTCTTTGAAAATATGTGAAATCTGAATAAATTTTAACTGTACTTAAACAAAATATTACCTGGTATTAATAACTTGAAAGGTGAAATAAAATCTACAATACGATTCATCAGTTTGGAAATATGTGATATCAAAGTTTTACTTTCTACGCAAATAATGTGAAATACGTGCATTGTTTGTGTAAAAAGTAAAACTTTGATATCGGGTGAAGAAACAATTGACATATGAGTAATTGTTTAATCATAAATAACATGACTCAAAATTTAAACGACAACAATTGGGGATTAACTAAGATTACATTATTTTCATTAATTGTGCATTTCAACGTGTATTTTATTATAAATGGATTAAAATCAGCTGAATCGATATAAAAGTCCTCAAGAGGTCAAACTAGGCATGCGATACTTTGTATCCAGTTATACTTCTAGTACAAAACATTCCCTACATAGTCTGCATATCCATATTGACCATTCGAAGATTGACATTTTTCAACCGTATTTTAAATAATACTACACGCTACTATAACTTACTACTCGATCCTTATAATGCTGACACTTATTGTGTGATGATGGTTGCAAAATAGAATTTGAACTAAATATATTTTTGAAAATCAGCTGACTTTTCCGTTTGTAGATGTCGATATCTTGAAGTCATAGTTTACAGATTTTGCATGAGACAAAAATATGGAAATAAATGTCTGATTGATATACGCATATAACACAATATCTAATAGGAAAATACACAAATTGCTGTAGGTGGCTTCTGTAGGTGTAGGTGGCTTCTGTAAGCCCTTTCTCAGCATAGTGCATTTAAACACGGTTTACATAATGATCTGTATTTGCAAATGGTCTATCAGCATTTTCCATTTAAACCATCTATAATACATTGGGGAAGGCCTTAAATGCTATACATTGCCACTCAATACCACGGTTAAATAAAGCAACACCACGCTGAAAAACAATATTTTATTATTGAATGTACATGTTGTCTGCACTTTCAGTGATGTTCCCTCGTTATCTCCATATGCATTGTCTAAACCAAGTGTTAAATTTGACCACACACTTTATACGGGAAAGACCAGTTAACGCGGATATCGTCACGTGACGATTTCGAAACGAGATTCCATTTGTAATCATAAGCAGATGATGGTCGAGAGAATTTCAGGGGACAGTAGTCACTCAGTGCGTTTATACCTATTTCTGTATTGTAATTTATTATCAGTGTGGCATATGGTAGCTTATATCACAAACTCAATTCAAAAATATTCAAAGCATCATTTTTAAATGAGGAAAATAAAGAATATCGATGCCGAGTTGGTAAAAGAATCCCAAGAGAGAGAAATGTATTCGCGCAATTTCTTATCGACTTCTGTACAGTGCATCATGCTGTAATTTACTGTTGAAACCAAAAAAAGATGTTCGTTTTGAAACTGATCTAATTTTCCTAGTATTTATTATTTATCATTTTAAGTTATTTGCACACATGCCAGTATTCAAATTAACAAGTCTGCTGGTATCTTAATAATACTTTATTAATGACCTCTGGATTTTCTTTATTAAAACAGGTGTTTCTTTAGTTTTAGTTTATTTGAGTTTATTCCTAGACCATAAGGAATTGTCTTTGACCCCATGCACACTTTTTAAACACTGAAATAAATGACAATTGTTTAGTTTGACATACACCTTCTAATGCTTTTTGAATTCGTTAATTAATCATCTGTAGAGAACATGAATATGAACGTTTGACACATTTAAAATTTAAAACTATTTTTTGTGGAGTGATGCATTTCGGGTACTGATTTGAGTCCTTCCTTCTCATGGATTATCACCCTGGACCGTCAATTTGAGATAATGTTGCTTGTTCATAAAATTTGCTTCTATTTCAATTATATGAAAAAATCATTCTACATTACTGGGCTCGAAAATAATATATATAACAGATAAGGGGTTTTAAACGCCATGGCCGTGAGTCGATTCCTTTATTACTCTGTCCTAAAGTGCAAAGAGTCTTACCATATAACATGACATGATTATCCCGCGGAGGGCCCCATTAGAAGAAATAACTAACCAGTAACTTAATTATCTCTTCTTTAGCGCATCAACTCATGGGAATAAATCATGAATTCTATGCCCATTGACATAACAAAAAATCTCTATTAATGTGCCAAAAACAAACATGCTAGCCACGTAAATGCTCTAAATACATAAACACCATTTCGCTCGATTTCATGCTTTGTTCCATGTCTACCGGATATCCCTGAAGAATACACGCAGCGTTCTGACTGCTAGGGCAGTTATTTCCCTGTTTGAATATTTCCCACCTGCCAATCCACTTGTAAACCTTGGGGTATCTGTTGTAAACCTCGGGGTATCTGTTGTAAACCTTGGGGTATCTGTTGTAAACCTTGGGGTATCTGTCGTAAACCTTGGGGTATCTGTTGTAAACCTTGGGGTATCTGTTGTGAACCTTGGGGTATCTGTTGTGAACCTTGGGGTATCTGTTGTTGTAAACTTTGGGGTATCTGTATCTGTTGTAAACCTTGGGGTATCTATATCTGTTGTAAACCTTGGGGTATCTGTTGTAAACCCTTGGGGAATCTGTTGTAAACCTTGGGGTATCTGTTGTAAACCTTGGGGTATCTGTTGTGAACATTGGGGTATCTGTTGTAAACCTTGGGGTATCTGTTGTAAACCTTGGGGTATCTGTTGGCTATTTGGCATTAGTTCGATTTGAAACTGATGCAGTAATGGTTTTCGAGTGCTGACGTTTCCGACGGCAAAACGTTTATAACGAAATGATGTGTTTTGCGCGTGCCTTGTCAGAAATAGGGCAAACATTCAATATGTTTCGTCAATAGACGAGTTATGGTTTCAATTTTACATGATTAATCATGCATTTTATCAATACATATATATCAGCGCAAACCGGCCGTTATCTTCTGTGGGGAGATATCAAGATATTTAATATTCTTGCTTGCTTAACTCTGCGGGTGGACAACCCCATCTCCCCCCTTGTTTGTATCGTAGTAATTATATAACATGCGATATGAACCCCAAAACGACACACCCAAAAGTGGCATTAAAGTTCCATTAAAGTGAGCACTATCAAGGAGTTTCGGGCAATAGCACTGTCTCCATGCCGTGGACCACACCGTTAGTGACGCTGATGTCTGGATAGTCAATACTGTAACCATTGACAGTGCCGCATGCTGTAAATACAATGAATCATGTTCAGTAAATATATCAGCCACCTGCACATCATATTTGATTATATACATGATTCATTCAAGTTAATAACGGCGGATCTTATTGATTTTTTTTTTATTAAATGCATTTGAGTATTAAAATATATATTTAGATTTAGTCGTTTTGTTTACTTTATATGCTTTCCTCCAAACAATGTTACGGTTTTGCAATAAACCATGGCTATATAAATACCGATCAATGAGAAAATACAATTCAAGGTGATATGTCCTAGCTATTCATTAGAGATGTAAACATATTGACAATCCCTTAAATTAATCCTACAGAAAATACAAGAGGTTAAAATTTAATACGAGTTATCTTTCTTTATCCTGTAAAATAAATTACAATCTAGGACATGTGGGCGATTTGTATAAACCAGAATGATGTATTGATATTATGATATTGATGAAAGGGCGACATCATTTTGTCCGGGGTAAGATATCTTAAATGACATGCTCGATATGAACACACGTGATACAAGTGTGTGAAGAGATGTACAATGTACAATCTATACAAACTGCTATAAATGCCATGCACACAAAGTAAATACAGCACAATTGATTCCTGTTATATAGAAGGTAAACCATACATAGCCTTACAAACCTAGTCACTGCATCACAATGATTTGATTATCAGAATTGTTTTTCTTAACCTATTTCAATCTTTTTTTTGTCCGTTTTCTTTGGGCTTTTTGTCTACTTTATGTAGGTAATGGAGAAAGGATATGCTTTTTATATTTTTATCAGTCACGTCATTAGACCAACAGTGTTACAGAAGGTATAACGTATTGATTCTAAAAATACTAATTACAAAAACTTGCATTCATGTATACCAGATATTTGAACAAAATAACATTGATTGAGATGTAGTTTGAATAAATTTATTTCATGAAATAATGCTTTATTCCCCCTTATCAATTTAATTTTTGAAAATGATATTATCTAAAACAAATATACACACACAGTTTTAGTAGTAATACATATATATGATTTGATACCCTTTTATTGATCACCGATACTAAAATAATTCAAATCAAATACGACGACCCTGTAATTGTTTTTAAGCTGAAACAGATAGAGATAATCGCGAAGGTATGAGAAAAGTTTCAAGAAGATGGCCTATATATATCTCTTATCTGTCGTGATACTTCTGACCAGGGCGCCTCCCATCCTCAATACTCGAAGGGTATCTATTCGCTCTCTGCACCCCTGGAATATGTCATAGCAACATCGAAAGCTCAGTGTGCGCTACGTTGTGAATGAGACGAGAAGACTAGATTGATCCTTTGATATACATCAAAAGTAACTGTCGGTCACGGAACGGTAAACGTGAGAGGCTTTGAAGTCGGGTGTCGCTCCTCTGTAATATTCAAAGGACAAGTATCAGCCTAGCGATTGGTTGAACCTGAGACAAATCAAATATCTAGCCGCTTGCCTTCAATTTTGTGCACCCCCGGAGTATCGAGGATGGGAGCCTCCTAATTGGTATCAAGTACACGATTCCTTCATCACAAAACGATCACGGTAAATTGCTTTTATGTTATTATGAATACAGACAACCAGAATGATGTATTGATATTAATGATATTGATGAAAGGGCGACATCATGTTTACCGGTGTAAAATATGTTAAGTGACGTGCACGACATGAACACACGCGATACAAGTGTGTGAAGAGATAATAACTGTATATGTACAATGTACAATGTATACATCGTATTTACAAGGTAAGTTGATATAACTGCTAGAAATGCCATGCACACGAAGTAAATACGACACAATTGATCATTGTCATATAGAAGATAAATCATATATAGTCTTGAAACAAACTCGGCAGTGCATCACAATTATTTGATTATCAGAATTGTTTATCAGTCACGGTATAAGACCAACTGTGTTATAAAAAATACTAATTACAAAGACTTGGATTCATTTATACCAGGTATTAAAATAGAATAACATTGACTAAGCTGTTTTTTAAATAAATCTATTTCATGAAAAAAAATATTTCTTATTTAATTCTTTTTAAAAAATTAAAAATGATATTATCTGATACAATCATGCATAAACATTTTAAGTAGTTATCTGCAATAATATTGTACTAGGATAT
>JAUMHH010148256.1:0-20051 GCA_032359455.1 Chlamys rubida | reverse complement strand
ATTGATTCAGTTTGATTCACCCATGACGTTTGTTAATTGATTCAGTTTGATTCACCCATGACGTTTGTTAATTGATTCAGTTTGATTCACCCATGACGTTTGTTAATTGATTCAGTTTGATTCACCCATGACGTTTGTTAATTGATTCAGTTTGATTCACCCATGACGTTTGTTAATTGATTCAGTTTGATTCACCCATGACGTTTGTTAATTGATTTTGTTTGCTTCCACCCATGAAGTTTGGTAATTGATTCAGTTTGCCAAAAATGAATTACATTTCACCATACAACTGTTTCGCCCTTGTAAAACTCATCGATCATGCTAGGGGCCAAAATGGTGGAAATCTGGAAATCCAAATTGGTCGTCTAATCTACAGTTGACACAAAAGGTGAGGAGCATAAAGCCCATTGGTTATAGGAATTCCAAGAATTAAAGACTGACGACTGACCTTTCAGTTGAGACTCAGTACGTTTGTCCAGGGTTTTGCGTCCTTGCAACAGCTAGGATCACATAAAGACGGTGACTACAGATGATAGAGGCCACTCTCACTGAAATATCATAAACTGGACACAGTATCTGCCGTCAAATCTAATCGTGTTTTTGGATTGTGTGACGATGTCTGCGATAGTGAAACTACAGATGTACGTCATAAATCTAAAAAAAATAGGAATTATTTGAACACTTATAAATAATTAAATGTGCCTTTTAAGATTATTTAACCGTGATGACACAATTTAATCATGTATCATCATATTTTCCCCCGAAACTGCGTGGGTTTAATTAAGTAATATTTTCTCAAAACAAATCCCATTGATATGAAATGTCATGTAAACACAGCATATTTATATTATAGAATGCCTTTGTTTTGTTTTGATATGTAATTATCTAATCATGTTACTAAGCGAGATTTTTTTAATCCTCTTTGCGGCACAACGTTTCTATTATGTCATGACAACATTAACTTGAAATAGACATCGTCATCATTCATTTGACGTTTACGTACAACGCAAGTCGCTCATTTGTCCTCATGCATATTCAATGTGGTCTAGTGGCGTTGACGTAAGCATTGACAGCTACACGCTCTACTAAAGAGAAAGGCTAATCCATAAATATTTATCGTTCAAACGGTAGACTGCGTAATGTGTGTGTGAGAGTGAGTGTGTATAGGGAAGTGTGTCAGGTGTTTATTCAAGGTTGACTGTGAGTGTTGGGTGGGGTATGGGAAGGTTCTTATATTAATACTTATATTTGTGAGTGTTGGGTGGGGTATGGGAAGGTTCTTATATTAATACTTATATTTGTGAGTGTTGGGTGTGGTATGGGAAGGTACTTATATTAATACTTATATTTGTGAGTGTTGGGTGGGGTATGGGAAGGTACTTATATTAATACTTATATCAACAGTTATCAAGTCAATCAATGACCGTAATTGTCAGTCTATTAAAAGTTTGTCATTGTTGATTTGTATAGACATTAAGCCTTTTGAAAACTTTTGAAAATATTGATAATGATGAGATGGTAGCATGCTCCTGTGTACCACTATCATGTCCCCACCCCTACTCGCCATCCCCCACTCAACACCCCATCCGGCCAAAGGGGGAAATCTATCTACCTATAGCTTCTACCTGTCTTTGATGTACAGATGAATGATTCTTCAGTTATATTTCTATAAATTAAATAAGAACATGTCTGTGAAGTCCATTCTTGCCTTTTTGTTTTATTAGTATGAATTAATAGAAGGGTTGCCGAAGTTAACCAAACTCTATTTTCAGAATATAATCATCGCTATATCTCCTTGGTAACAATCGTTTTATCGCCTCTGATAACCATCTTTGTATATTTTATGGAAATAATTATTATATCTCCTGTGGAAACCAAAGTTGTATCTTCGATGGAAATCTTATCGTATATCCCAGCCAAGCTATTATCATATCTAAGACAAGCAAATTATGGTTCAAAAAGGTCACTACCATTAAAGACAGGGAATATGAACGGTTAATGGCATGCTGTGGGAGTTGTTGATTTATTATCAATTCTGTGCTGTGATATACAATTGAGTGCAGTTCTGTCACAGTATTCCCGTTTGTGTCTTTCAAATGAAGCTGATAAGCGACCTGGTATTTCCATTTCACTGAAGGTTACATGTAAATGGAATACTATTGTTGCATCGGGTTTAACGTCCTCGGAACAGCCATATAATTGGCAAATGAAGTCGGGTATTAATGGAATATCTATGAATAGATAGTGTAATAACCGTTACCTGCAACTCAAATCTTTATAAATGTAGATGTGAATGCTTTCTGATTGGAAATAGTTTTCCGTGAAACTGTTAGAAAAATCGGGGACCAATCACATGACAACGTCAAATTCAAACTTTTACTAAAATTCTCGAATTAATTCTGTTTGACGTTTGTCGTGACATGACCTTGTTTCCGCTGAAAATGCTGTTCCATTTATGTCTCTATACAAACGAGTTTTGTTCATATATCTCAAATAACTGTTACTCGCAGAAAGGAGATATATTTAAATGGAAACGTGTTGCCTATCGATGTAAAAGAAGACGCATTTCAAGCCGTATTTATGATAGGTTAATCAGATCGAATTGAAATAGATTCTGCGGGCACTGCCATCGATTGTAAACGTAAATTAACAACAAAATGACATTAGAATTCTCATGTATTGACAAATCATCGTATAAGTTGATTCATTGTAGTTTGAGACACAATTTTCTGATTTCTTATTTCCTATACTTGTATACTTATAAACTATCAGGGCTTAGTGGTTCAGAGCATGATCGGTTTACCGAGGTGTTAGTGACATTTTCAAAAGGACGTAATCAAAAATACATATTGAAAAAAAAAATCCTTTATTGTCAGCATTCTGAATTGCGATCGATGTTATTAAGTAAGTCATCTCAATATTTTGAAAACATCGTTTTGATAAATGTTTCGGATCGGTGAAGTTTTCGTTAAGCTAACCAGACCTTTTACTACCGGGCGATAATACGGCCATTTCGTTGACAATCTATATATAAACCAAAATCAATACCTACTTCCGTACCTGTATTGGAATACCTGATAGCTGTTGGATTATCGTATTTACTATCTCCGTCTATGTGAAAACTTCATTAATATTCAAACAAAATCCACCCGGTACTCGATACCAACATACAGAGTTTCATTACCACAGGGAGTTGGTATCTGTGCCATCAGCTAACGTTATTCCATGCCTTTCATGTAGGCTTAGCAATACCATGAAATAAGAACCGAATTGAATTTTTCTACGAATATTATTGGCAAATATACTTCTTAACAAAGCAGCAAATGATAAAAAGTGCCCGCACGTGCTTTCTTATTCTTTTAATTCTGGTTTGTAATCAAAGATAGGACAGTTATCGTTGTTGAGGGTTAATGTGTCTGATGCCGTAGACCGTGGGTAGAATTAACACACGTAGAATAAGGATCAAACCGGAGGCTTGTTTTATTTGATTAGACAGACAAATTTAGAGAGAAAATCTACTGACACAATATCAGGACAGGGTTTTCTTTTTATCACCAAATATATTGTCCAGTGTCTACATATTCTCAGACACAATATTCAGTCGGCATCGTTCTACACTCGAACACCATCTATCTTTTCCCGCTTTATCCAGAGAGTGTCTTTTCTTTCCTCACACAAAATATCCAGACTAGACAGTATCATTCTATATTAAGAAAAAACATCCAGACAATATCCCTCAATCGTGACACACAATCTAGAGAGTGTCTTTCTTTCCTAACACAATATCTCTAGACAACGTACTTCTTTCCTCACACATAACATTCAGACAGTATCCCTCAATCGTGACACACAATATCTAGAGAGTGTCTTTCTTTCTTCAAACATAATATCCAGACAACAGCCTTCTCTACTCACCCACAGTACTGAAATGTTCGTTGTGTATAAACATTCGTGGTTTTCGTGGTTGTTATTGAACCACGAAAATAAATACGACGAATTTGAATGATATACGTGTCTACTGTGTGTTAAAATGGGATATCCACGAAAGTTTGTACCACGAAACGATCTAAATGGCTTCAAACCACGAAGGAAAGTGCCCACGAACATTTCGTGTTAAACAGTATCCAGACATTGCCTCCTTGCTATCCCCTTAGGGAGTTATTTTGCACGAACTCGCACATTTCACGCAGTGTAATCGTTTTGGAATACAAGAAAAAACTTAGAACAAGCTTAGTTTCTCTTTTCCTAAAATGTACTTTTCCTAACCCTTTGCAATACAGGTACCGGATTATTTTAAACCTGCACGAGACCGACTTCACGTGAAGATCCTATCAAGAACTGTAACGTTCCGCTAAACCTGCTCATGCATGTAAAAATGATATCAACCGAAATACGATATGATTCTAAAGACTGTTGATCGATTTCAGTGTAAATCTACCAGACCAGGGCTAGAGTTTAAGGGGAGTAAATCTACCAGACCAGGGCTAGAGTTTAAGGGGAGTAAATCTACCAGACCAGGGGTAGAGTTTAAGGGGAGTAGATCTACCAGACCAGGGCTAGAGTTTAAGGGGAGTAAATCTACCAGACCAGGGCTAGAGTGTAAGGGGGAAATCATGTATTCAATACGGATACCAATTAATTTATAAACGAGGTTTGTTAGAATGATGTCGTAACACGATTTTTCTTTTAATTATTATTTACTAGATTCATTTCAGGTACGTCTTTGATTCCTTTCTTATTTGATCAATCTTTTGAAATGAGAAAAAATAGGACATTATTAGAAAAGAAATCTGGTAAAATAAAACCTAAGTGGATGAGAACGCGCTATTGTTCCTCAAGGTAACATCAGCAGTAAAAATCAGCATTATGGCAAAGCAGCTAGTATTTCTGGAACACTCGACCATTTAAATCGAATCCTTCAAACGCTTGTCTTGATTACATACATCGCATATAATCTGCTGTCTTGGAATACTCCGGTACAATCTAACGCTTGAAACGCTTTCTAAGACACTTACATACACATTATAATTCTTGAACAAGAACAGAATCGTATCTGTATTAACTGCTCCAGCGAGTATATGTTGGATTCAACTACTGTTTGTTAATGGATGGTAGCGGTGCATAGGTTCGTACTTTGTTTCTGCTGATTTTTATTATTATATTAGAGCTTTCCTTCCACAGAGAGCAATACTATTTATAGATTGATGTTGATATCTTCATATTTCCTATCGGCGAATTATGTAGTGAAACTATTCACCGTTATTGTTGTTTTTCACGAGAAATGAAAATTAGCTTGAGGTTATCTGCGAAAATGGTGTTTCAAAAAAGTAATGAATGATATGTTATATTTGTCAATATTTAGAAATCAACCGAACATTTTAATAAAATGCATGATATTACCTTTTTTAATCATGAGATGGTAAAAGATTGTTTCTGACAAATGCCGCTGTCTCAGAATTATAAACCTATCAAGGGCATTGCTTTGGGCTTGTACCTGTTACAAAAGGAACGATCTGATAACAGAAACTTCATATATATATACAATGTCACAGGGTAGCCACTAAGTCGACTTCTATCCGCGAGTATTAATTTAAAATGTTGTTCGAACGATGCCGGAACCGTTTGGCAAATATTTGCAAAGTCTCAAGGGTCCCTGCGTATGATTAAAGCGGAAATTAAACATCCTGTGATCATCATGCGAGTGAAAGTCCAACCTATGTAACGAAGTGACAATGAATCAGATTAAATGAACGTTTTGTTTAGTCAGAAGACTTGGCTTTTAGCCAAGAACACGTAGACTCAGAATGACATTGCCAGATATTACTTCCGGTGTTCTGCAGATCAATTTATTTTCAATTTAATCTACTTACGAAGACGATTTATCGCGAATTCCAACATCTCAAGATAATATATTTTGACATATTTAAACATGGGATGCATATACTTTAGCCTTTCTCTAAAGTGAATTAAAATAATCACATATCAATGGCTCGAATCATTCTTAATGTTTAAAGAAATATTCGCGAAAACGAATGACAGCATTGCTATGGTTTGTTTCTGTCTGCGTCTCATTAACAGAATCGCGTTTGTTAATTGATACACAAGGCATTCGGAACCATATGTATGGGAAACCATACGGATGGGGAACCATATGTATGGGGAACCATATGTATGGGGAACCATATGGAACCATATGTATGGGGAACCATATGTATGGGGAACCATATGGAACCATATGTATGGGGAACCATATGTATGGCATTGGACTTTTTGAAGAAAAAGTTCTCGAAGTTCTGGATGCTCAATAATACTAACATCTATTTCTATCTGATTAACAATCTGTTAAACTTTTCTTCTGTCTTTTCTTGCTTTCATAATTTGGAAGGAATTAGAGGTAAATATCTTTGGGTTTTTTCTTCAAACAATGCGGAGTTCAAAATTTCAGTTAATAACTAAATAATAATTTGAGATATTTGTGTTAAATTATAAATATTTATTAGGGAATATTTTGAAGTTTTTATAAAAAAAACATCATGCACAGGATGTTGATGATAGTGCAGTGTGGACATTTACTTACGTTGTTACTACTTGAAGTTTGGCTTTCTTTTCTCTTCATTTTTTTTTATGTTTTCTTTATTTTCTATTCAATCTTGTATTATTTGCTTTCGTAGAAGTTGTTGATTATAAGCTAGCCGTTGAAAATGGAAAACAAATTCGAAAATGTCAGGTTTAACTTTACCAATTAATATCAGTGGTATCGTATGTATGGAGATAAGACACTGTATTAATGGATATAAGACACATATTGTCAATAGAATTAAGATAACTCCCATTACACCACATGTATAGTGTTCTTAAGTGACATTGCGGGTCTAGACATAATCCACCAAGCTAAGACTATAGAAAACCCCGATCTATGTATGTTGGACAATTTATGCCTGCACTAGTCTGACATTTTGTGCTCAACGTGAATAAGATACATTTGTACATATATATTTATTTCTCACACCAGCTAACAGCGACCATGCGACTCTTCTAAGAATATGTGCTCCTGGAATTTTGATTAAACAACCAAACTTGACCGACTATTTTTTTATTTCAGAGAGTCCGAAATGGGAAGAACCGTGGTGAGAGCTATTTTATTGATACCGACTTCCCGGCTGAAAATAAATCTCTTTTCCGACACAAACCAATCACGAAGACCGTCGTTTGGAAAAGACCAAACGTAAGTACGGGTAGTTAACATGTCAAATGTAACGATGTAACTACAGTGTCCTCCATAATTAAGGTTTCAGATTGTTGGTGAATTCAATGGCGGGCGCCTATGTAATGCAGTAAACGCTCATTCTTACGTAAATTTCTGGATTTATTTTCAGTTTTATTCATTTTAAGACACTTTCTTTTATTTTGGATTCTCCTCAGTTTCTACTGTTGTTAAATGTGACTGAGGATGTTATTGTGTAATGACGATGTAGTATTTGTTAACTATTTAAAAGTAATAACAACAAAATATATATAAAATAACAACAAAATACCGCAATGATATGAAAATCATACTTAGTTCTTGATGGTACCTTTTCGACTCAGAGATCCAATTTTGGCTTTGAGTATTGAAGCTAAAAGGCATTTGTTCAATATTATCCTTTTGAATAACATTGAGTTTATTTAGGAGAACATTTTCGTTTATGAACTGTAAAACAATGCTGTAAATATTTGTCTTGTAATATAATATGCATATTATTATATCTTTTATGATTTGTTTTATCATTCAACCAGGAGATTTCTGTAGATGCCGTACTCGTATCAGATGGCACCAGTCGACACGACATGAAACAGGGTGAGCTTAACGACTGTTGGTTCTTGTCTACGCTGTCCGCCATTGCTGAAAAACCACAACTCATGGACAAGGTGAGGCTGAACTTCTGGTTTTGTTTAATACTGTACAGTTAAACTGATAAACAATTGAAACACACATTCTGTATGAACAATAGAAAAAAACAGCTTCAAAAATAAGCATGCGTTCTAATGTGGTCAATAAAATACTCGGTATCTCGTTAACTCATTCTTCTTATTCGGTTCTAAAGGAGGTGACCTCTGATTGATATTGTTCGAAGCAGCAACTATTTTGGTAATATAATGGGAAGGAAATCCTCTGGGAATCGAACCCTGTACTTCTGCATTGAAAGTCAACGGCTCGACCACTGAACCAACCATTTTTTTATTTATTTATTTTTTATTTTCTGTGAATTAGAATTTGTTACAACCAAAAATGTATTCAGTGAAATATACATTACGATTTTTGGAAATCCCAAGAAGAGTATATATCATTCATAACTATTTTTTATCAGCCCAAAGTAAAAGTGTCCGGTCAATGGATAAGAAAAAGTGTGATAAATTGCTTTTTGAATGTCTATATGATAAATATTTCATTGTTTGAATAGCTTTCCAGGTCAATGCATGGATATATTTACATCTTACGACCTCAATTTCTCCATGCAACAAGAATGGTGAATATTGAGCTATTCTACGACCGCAGTCAGATAGACTTTACAACCAATTACACAATTTTACGACAAAGATTAGTGTCAGGGGAGACAAATATTCTGTAGTGCATGGTTGTTGCATGACGAGACTACACAATCGAGGTAGACTTTTTATATCAGCGTACCACGCCGCTAAAGGGTAACCGACAATTAAACAGTGACTTATCTTCCAATGAAGTCTCGATCTGACGGCTTCATTTATCACCGGTCCCGAGCTTTACACGATCTCCTACATTAAGAAACCCGATGCAGCAATTAGGTGCACGAACAAAAACAGTTACCACCCTCCATACCATTAAGTTTACTGTAGCATAAAGCGTTCGCCAAGATTACGGTGACATTACTATGGTTATGTCTTCACCTTGACGTGAACTTGACGACTGTTTCATCCATCATACCAGTGGATCCCAACAGTAACCTGTATGATTCATTAATTATTCTGACGTAAACATTGTTCATGCTTTGAATAAAACAAATGTTAATTACTATTGCCGTCGGTAAACCATATACATGCATAGTCTACAGCACCAAGCGTATCCGTCATTGGGTTGTACGAAACTTAAACAACAAGATTTAATTTTGCTTAGCAGCAAAATCACACTTTATTACTTTATTTGTTAATTACGGGTTATAACTGCTGCATTTATAAGAAATGAATTCGTGTATTTTCTCTATAACCAGAGAATTTTCGTTTTGTCTATGTATTAAATTTGACTTTGTACGGTTTGGCGTCTGTTGAAGAACAAACTTACAACACGTGGTTTCGAGAAATACAGATTAAGGATGACCATGGCAAGTTTTATGACCCCCGTCATGATCTCATGGGAAATATGCTATTTCTGTATTATACTCATTGGTGTGCCTTGTTGTTGTTTTATTTTGAGGACGTGAAGACGGGTATTGTAAATGAAGCACTTACCCTTCCTGTACATCCGGTCCATTTCTCCTTGTATTCTCAAGGTTCTAATGTCTCCGTGTAAATATTTCCTTTGTATATATTTTGCCCTGGTTTTGTCGATGTTCAAATATAATTGCAGTATTTTATTAATAATTGGACAGGCTAAACAACATGTACTATTTTATTTCAATTAATATTCGGATAGCAATATTTCCAAATCTGTCTTAGAATGTTCACCGTCGTACTCACCATTGTAGAGTTGGAATCAGTTTATACCATTTCCAGCATTTCACTTTTATATAATTTTAATTATAAATTGTAAATAATAAAATAAAATTCAAAATTATTACTATTGGAAATATTCTTGACAAAACAATTTTCTAAATATCAAAACGGAGTTTTTGATTGAACGCGGCATAAAATATATTTGGTTCAGATACCAATTCATCGGTAGTGAGTGTCTGAAAGCCGAGTACTGTAGTTAGCTATTACAATATACTGTACATGTTTTTATGGTACTTCTCACGGAACTTTTGGCATACTTTCGATTGGTGTACGGGAGGCGTATATGTGATGTACTTCACTCTATTGTTGGTGATTACGACTGTGTTACTAAGGTTACACATTAAAAACAGACGAAGGTCACCTGATCGTACAATTATCGAACGCGTTCAAACAACCAGACAAGAACACAGCTACAATGCATCCGTCGCTAATGACAGTTTCTAGTAAGCATTTCCGCGCCGAAAACTATTCCAGAAGTAATTGTTAATTTCTCAGATAACGGAAATAAAAATGTCTATACAATAATAATTGCATACTGTTTTCTTATGAATCAATATCAAATTCATGTCGATGGATGTTTAACGGCAAATGTCGTTAATGAAATTAATGTCTCCTACATGTGTCCTTCTGGAACACCTGTGCCCAGTGGTTAGCTTAATCACAGTTTGACGACATTTTTACAAGGTAAAATCTCACAATTTTGTATGTAAATTCACTCAACTCAATATTTGATATATGGAATTGTAACTTATCCAATGGTTGTGTCTTTAAGATGCACAAAATTAAGATTTGTGCTGATCACTGATTAAGCTAATCACATTTTGAACAACTGGCCCCTAATATTCTTTTGTTATTTTCCTAAGTTTCATCGGTTTTAAGTTTTGGTTACATTAAGGTTTTTTCTTGTTTTGTTAAAGAATCATATATGATCTATAGGAGTTTTTGAGAAGCGGATGTCATTTTTGTATTATTTTACATTGACAGATAATTCCGAGTGACAATACGTTCGGAACTCCTGAGTATGACGGTAGATTCCACTGTCGTTTCTGGCAGTTCGACAAGTGGATAGATATTTACATCGACGATCGATTACCCACTGTCGATGGAGAAATCCTGTTTGCTCATTCGTCAGATCCAAGCGAGTTCTGGGTATCCCTTGTGGAGAAAGCCTATGCTAAGTACGTATCAAAGGAAAATGTTAATACACCATTTCTTTTTTTATCAAATAATTTAAGCTCTACTCTATGAATTTATATTTGGCATCAGTCACTAGACAAGACAAAAAAAGGCCTGGGTCCGTATTCATTGAACCATCTCATGGTCAAACATGGATTTGTGCTCAAGCCTGATTTATTGTTCCGGTTATAAAAAAACTTTTAAGAGTCAAAAGCTGAATACTGGTTTCGCTGTTTTCATTTGACGTTTTGATCGTTTGACATGCTTTAAGTTAGTTACATGAAAGTTGGTTTGAGCAAAATCTATTTTTGAGCATGAGAACGATTTCATGAATACCTACCCAGGAATAATTTGAAGTTCACTGTACCCTTGTAGCTCTAATTCATTCTGGTTAATGTGAAATACTAGTTACTAACTGATCTGTTGTAGCCATACACTGTGTTTGTAGCATTATAAGGGTTTTTTACCTTAAGTTATACTGATGAGTTCAAAATGGACGAAGTGGTCACATGGTGTAGTATATGTTTACATGATAAATTGTATATAGGTGCTCTTTATTACTTTTTTTCTAGTGATTATTCTTTATTTAAAAAGAGCCGGGTGCCCTCGACAGGAATTAATTTAAAAACCCCAATAGAGGTGGCACTGAGTTTACCACAGATAACTACAGCTGAAATTCCCACCGGTATTTCAAATGAATCAAACGTCATTCAATGACACGCTCCATTCACCGACACCAGTGGGAAATGATCATACGGAACGTTCCTGTAAAACAAACACGGGTTCAAAACACTTGGGATGCAAGTCTCTTTGACGATAAAATCACTTAATTTTTTTCCATAATAATTTCAATACGCAATTAAGCGAATAGCAACCTCTACACCCATATTATCTGGTGAAATTATTGACTCATAAAATAATTACAAAGAGTAATTGCTTGTGAGTTATTTGTCATCAGTTCTCGCTTTGAAATCACGTTTTACATTTATCATTGACAATGATTAGCTCCTTTCGGCAGTAGTTCCATACACCATTTAACTTTTATTGCAGACTGCGACATTGATTAGCAATTTAAAACAAAAACACGTGGTTACGTCAATGCTGCCATGACAAATTCGACATCATTTCAAATATCACATTCACGTTGACATGCGCATAATGTGTTTTCCAATCAATGTTACAATCCCTCAGCGAAAAATAAAATTGTTTTTCCGGAAGTGATGTCTAGTTACAGTAAATCTTCTTATTCCTCAATATACTTTATGTTGCTAACTTTTCATGATTATTATTTTGCAATACTTGAATTCGCTACTGTGGAATCTGATATCAATATTAACAGTACTTGTCTATGAAACTATTATTCGCGGAATGTTTAAATTCGTGAACGTGTCTCCTTGCGAAATAAGGCGAAAATATAACTCATGAAAGTAAATTAGCACAAAAGTTTAGTTTTGGCAGCAAATCGATGCTTGTTTTAAGATCATTTCATTTAACAGTCTCGTTTGCCGTTGACATAAATATCAGCTTTTAAGACGATCTGGAAAATATGTTCAATATTTTTGCTAAAGCGTAACAAAGGAAGGAAAACATAAAAGAGTATTGTTACAAGTTTATAATAGCCGTGAACATTGATTGATTCCAAACGAAATATACCAGGCAGACCCAATCCGACTTCATTAGAAGTCATTAGATGGCCTAGGATTGAAAACGAAATATACCAGGTAGACCCAATCCGACTTCATTAGAAGTCATTAGATGGCCTAGGATTGAAAACGAAATATACCAGGTAGACCCAATCAGACTTCTTTAGAAGTCATTAGATGGCCTAGGATTCAAAACGAAATATACCAGGTAGACCCAATCAGACTTCATTAGAAGTCATTAGAAGGCCTAGGATTGAAAATGAAATATACCAGGTAGACCCAATCAGACGTCATTAGAAGTCATTAGAAGGCCTAGGATTCAAAACGAAATATACCAGGTAGACCCAATCAGACTCCTTTAGAAGTCATTAGAAGGCCTAGGATTCAAAACGAAATATACCAGGTAGACCCAATCAGACGTCATTAGAAGTCATTAGAAGGCCTAGGATTGAAAACGAATCCTAATGAACCTGTCATTTGTCTCAACTTTCTCAATACATAGGAAAGGAAAATTGTTCTGATTTAATCAAATTTAAAGACACTACACCATATTCATTAACTTTGATATAGATCTTCATTAAAATCTATTTTTGTGAGACTATAATACATTGATTATGAATCAATACCTTCATATCTCAAAATATCGCACATGGAGCCTTGCAGAGATAATTACAAGTTATCATCTCCTTCTCTCAGAATGTAAGGCATATTGCACTTTCGATGGGTAGAGGCAAAGTATTGACCACGTCCACTGGGATGGACGTCCTTCAGACAGTTATTTGGCACGGACCTGTACAAAATATCAGAGTATCTCCGAGAAAATGAGAAAGTCTGTCATAATCTTATTATATAGCAAATATTGAATTAGGGCAGTATCTTGTGAGTGTGAATAATTGGAAGCTTGTTCCGTACCAGTTCTGTATCTCCATAGGTTAACTACCAGGGTTTACACCTATTATACAAAAGGAAGGGTCAATTAACGGCCAGCTCAATAATTCAAGGACTGAATCAGAATCCGAGAATTCTTTTTGCGTTCACATTTCTTTCAACTGAAACTAAAGTTCGTATAGTTTGCATGATCTGATTTGACCTTTCTTTACAGATTAAATAAATCCTACGAGGCGCTAGAATACGGGTTTGAAGCCGATGCCTTTACTGATTTGACCGGAGGTCTTGCCGAATGGTACAACCCCACTGACCTACGAGAACAAGACTTTTATCTCATCCGGGCAGCTTACCAATGCGGGGCAGTGATTGGCTGTCTCAGCGTGGTACGTTGTGTTGTGATTGGCTACAAGTGACTCAATGGGCTAATGACGTGTGGTGTTCGCCATGTGATATACTGATTCGAATTTTAAGTCAATGCGTCATATCATCTGATGTTATAATATTAGGAAACAATACACATTTTCGTAAATCCTGTAAAAGTCTTACTTCATACAAGTTAACCGAACCGTGGAAACTAACTTTGAACAATATTTAATAAAGATCAAATCAATTCAGAAATGCATGGACTTGTTCTTTATATCAATTACTGACCCAGGTGTGTTTGAAACAGAGCGGCAGGTTAACGAGGAACAAATGTCACAAAAATCTGTAAATTTCAATAAGAATAGTCAGGGAATTATTCCGATACATGGAAAACACTTCGCCCTTTATGTGAAAGGGTTTGTCTGACAATTATCAGCTATATGTTTACATTTTCTGCATAAGAGTTAAGCTGGAAATAATAGCAACTGAGACATAACCAGTAATTCATGTGACTCATTGTTGTCAACTGAATGAATGTACATAAAGTCTCAATGTCAATCAACGATTTTGAACAAACGTGTGACCAGCCACCTGGATACCATGGTAACCATTGACGTCATCGGTGATGGTCCCATCAACCGACCAACACGCGCCTCGGTCAACAATGCTTCCTTGGGGTGAAAATATGCAATATCGCCCTCTCATGAATGTGATATTTATATAATAGTTTTTAATTCCATCACGTCGCCTTTTCCCGCATTGCGGCATCAGAGTTTTCTAAATTCGTGACGCCACATCATTGTTGAGCCATTGTGACGTCACGTCACGTGAAATGGGGTGTAAGCTTACATGGGTCTGTTCCGTGGACAGGGATATCTCGACCCGAGTGTAAGAGTTTGGCTGGTCAGCACGAGGCTAGCGATGAATAGACATTTCTTACACCTCTTTCTTACACTGCACAGCTCTATCTTGCACACACGGAAATGAGAAAAAAAAATACTTACGAGCACTGCATTTTGCTGACAGTAAAGAGACGAAGGAGGTAGCCTCGATCCTGATTGGGAAGCTGAGACGTTGGCACGAGTAGGTACTGACCAGGATCAAGGAAAAACCTGCCCGATGTTTCCCGATACTCTGCGTATGTCTCTTCATTTTCGGGCATGAGTGGATCAGTTCTATCAAAAAACATCTTACTCAGAACTCCAGTGGGGCGAGTGAACAACTGCAATGAACGTTAGGCATTGGTCAACTTATTATTCTCATCATTCTTTTTCTTATTTCGTGCATTTAAGTAAAAAATGTAGTTTTTGCGTTAATTCCTCCCCAACTTTTCCCCAATTTTTGATAATTTAAAGTATGTTCATATGCGTGATTTGTATTATTTATTTCAATGAATGTACAGTTGGCTGGGAGTATTTTGCTACAAGATCTAGCGATATAGTACCTCTAGTATAATTCCTTAGATATATTACATTGAATAGAATTGAAGTTTTGTAGACAACTGATACACCTATAAATCTTGTTGTCATGTTTGTTGTTTAAAAGAGACAATGCCACATATTTTGCCTATTAACATTCAAAACATTATTGAATCATTCCAAAAACATTTTTATTAGCATACTGGAAGAAGTATAAATGAGAAGACATTGCCGGAGGGGCGTGAACATATCTGTAACAAACCTGGAACACTTCAAATCCTATTGCATAGAGTCCGATCCCCTCTAGTTTGTCCTGGCGGCGGTAGACCTGGAGAAGGGAGACCACTAGTGGAAGACGTCCGTTAAACCTCCTTTGGACATTTACTGGAACGCAAACCAAATTTAAATTAAAGTAAAAATAGTAACACACATTGTTTATTACCGAGTAACAATTAGTTAATCTAAAATATCTTATCGGTACAAACATGTTTTATCTGAGTAACAATAAACGCACATTTTCGTATTTATTAATAACGATAAATTTATAATTGAGTTTCTACATTTAAACCTTACATGCTTTGTATTAGTAATATGCTAAATGCTGATTTACAAATCGAGGTTACGAGAGCTCCAATTAAAAAAAGAATAGTAGTTAGAGCAATAAAAGACACAGTGAAGGAAACAATGACATGTGAGTTGGCATGGCTGGTATCAACTTTACCTCAACATCTTATGATCTATACATGACTAACATCTATTGGCCAATCTGTATACATATATACATAACAAACATCTATTGGCCAATCTTTGTACATAGACCGCATGTTAACATGTAATGATATATACATAACAAACATTCATTGACCTCTCTTTTTACACAAACCGGATGATAATGGACTTTCGTCTGTTCACACCTATTTGCTGATTGCGTGTGTTGATTGTTTTTACATTTAAAAAGATGTTGATAAGATCGATTCCTATTATAAAGGCAGCACACACGGAAATCGATTTAGCGTGTATGTATAGCATGATGAAGTGATACATTATTGGAGAGTACATCAACACTGAATCATCTCCTTGTGTCTACCTGTCATAGGTATTAATGGTCTAACGAGTATACGTCCTCAGCACTTCATTGACTATTTGTTGTCAATGGAAGGTTTTATATTATCACTAGCCGGGCTCAATAGGAGTCTTCTGTCGCAAAGGGTAAACAGAATAGATATTGTGTATATATGAAGATGCATCATACATATCGACTAAATAAAATCTCAAAAAAAAAGAAAAGAAAGAAGATAATTAGAAAATCATTTTCCAGAAAGGTTGGACAAACATTATTTTCGCTGGTTTCCATGTATACACAGGACCACACTAGAATAACTCAAATAATGATAGTTATGTATTTTGATAGTTGACATTAAAATCAAAATAAATAACAAAAATTTAACGACCCACCAAAAAAAAATAAAAAATAACAGAACAAAGAGATAAATAAACAAATATGCAGATACGTCGAATTTAGAAACTCCTGTCATTAAGAAAGTTGAAAATGATTCTCTTCGGGGTGAAAGAGGGTAGGAGAAGGTGGGGAGAGGGTGGCGGTGGTGGGGAAGTGTCTATACCATAAACGACCGAGACTTCACAAAGAAGTCTAACATGTTCACAAGGGGTTGCACAAAACCTATAGGCGCAATGAAAGTGAGGACAGCCTCCGGTTTGTCTAGGTAGATCCTCCCTGTGGCGGGGAGGCACAATACCGGCCCGTCTAGTCCGCGGGGAGGCGCAGTACCGGCCCGTCTAGTCCGCGGGGAGGCACAATACCGGCCCGTCTAGTCCGCGGGGAGGCACAATACCGGCCCGTCTAGTCCGCAAAGGGTTCGCGTTAGATCCCTTAAGATGGTGAACAAGGTTCAGTGACAGACTTACCATCTGGGTGGAGGTTGATGATATACTGTGGGTTGGAGTGGAAGGACTCACACTCAAGCCAGCCTCCAGCGTTCAGATGAGACTTCCAGCCTCCCCTGATGCTGATCTGGTACTCTGGAAACAAGAAACACAATATCAGTATTAATCTATAAATAAATGAAGTAAACAGTTGCCAACATCAATCACAGAATATCAAAGACTTAGTTTGTTTTGAACACAAACAGGAATTGAAACTTATTTTGCTAGCTTTCGAAAACGTCTGTTTCCTTTGTCAGACAAAGCGTTCAGTGGCCGGTGTCTCGACCCTAAACCGTTGAAAACAACTCGATCAAAGAATATTATTGCAAATACATTGAAACCTGCAGGAGCTTTCCTAATTCTATTCCATTAACATTCTACTTGACGAACTTATTACATCAGTAGCTTATGTCGATTACTGTGCAGTCCGGTTTTGACAACTTATTTCATAAATTAATGAATTTTCATAGGTCTTTCATCGGTGTGTATGACATATCAATGGGGAATGCTATACGGGATAATAAATCCAAACGACATGTGGAAATAGGTTACTGCTACAGACAGTGATGTTTTTCGGGGTGGTCAAGAGGTGTTTAACAAGATTAGACACTTCAAACCAGACTACGCATGCGTCTCTGTTGTGATGGCATTTTGATTAAAACCATGATAGTATGGTTATCATCTATATGATTCCTGAAGTCATTACACAAACAAAACATATAAAACAGCATCAACACACCTAGACAAAATACTGTATACTGGGAATTTTTTGCCGCAGTTTAACCTTAGCCTTTTTCGCCCTCCGTAATGAGGGTGAATTTGTTACAAGAGCAAACATTAGTAAACAACATATTAAATATGGCGATCAAGTGTGAACGGCGAAATTAACAATCGGCGAACAAAGAGTTTACCAGCGTAAAGTGTGACTGGGCGAAAATGTCTCGGTACACAGTATATCACAGTTCTAATACACGATGGCAACACATATGAGATAGTTTAAAATCCGGCCAGGATGACGAACATTAAATAGTTATTCTGCTTCAGGATGTTGAATATAGATCCTTGATATGGTATCAAAATAAATTGTGGCATAAGTACACTTTGAAGTCTAGCTATAGCTAAAACTGTTTAAAGTTCTGCTGTGTAAATAGCTTTTATCGGAATACTAATTATACCTAATGATTATCATGGCACTCCTGTTGTTTACAGTGCATTCTCACATCCAATAACGTTCAACGCTAATCAATAGCAAATGTTTCACATCAAGGAAACACTCATAGGTGCAAAGAGTATCAATTGTATCTTACATTTACAGTACTGTTAATTTTTACGTGAAACTCTAAATTACGAGGCAATCTATTATGATGACTTTGCTCTTTTCTTGTCCTGGTTTGTTCCTCTCGTTGATCAGACAAGGGCTACCTGTGTCCGTATTGTCCAGACTCGTTAGAATAGCCTATGCATATTTTAAATATCGGCACCTGGTGGGTAAATAAGTAACAGAAAATCCGTGAACGTTAAAACGTTTCGTCTCAACAATATTATGCAATAACCATATTCTTTACCTTTCTCTGTCCATAAAACAAATATCATTGGCAGATATGATTTATTTCTAAATTATATTAATCTGTTCCAATCTCCAGCGTTTATAAAGAGAATTATCGAGTTGTCGCATTGATTTCATATGGGGAATCAAAGCACGTGTTGGTCGGTTGATGGGACCATCACCGATGACGTCAATGGTTACCATGGTATCCAGGTGGCTGGTCACACGTTTGTTCAAAATCGTTGATTGACATTGAGACTTTATGTACATTCATTCAGTTGACAACATGAATCTTGAACAGTATCCATCCTTGTGTGTTTTAATCACATTTTATCTATGCTAATTTAAAATACACCACATAGACGAGTTCCGTTTTAATATCATGGATGAATCTGTATTGGTAGAGTTTTTTTATTTTTAGATAATTGCTTCCGCCTGATATATATCATGTGGCTGTTTGTTCATATCAACCTTTGTCATTATAACCTCATTAACGTACCGTCTTCAGCATTAGCAATTGACTATTATTGCACTGTTTACAATAAGGAGTTGTGCATATTGCTTGCGTTTCTTCTGTATGGAATATTTCTACTGTTTAAAGAAAAAAGAAAAAAAAGGACACCTTATACAGGTGAACGTAACCTAACAAACACACACACACACACACACACACTTGATTGCACCTATACAATTTGGTAATAGATACAGTTTGCGAAAATGAATTATACTGCAACATACAGCTGATATGTAACTCGACAAATACTTGTGTAACTTTCGACAGATGGCTTCACTATCTAGTCAATTTCCTCGTGCTCAAAGGTAGTTATCATCTCATTATCTGACAAAAACTTGACACTTTTCCTTAAACATCTAGAACTAATGTTAATGGGTTCAGCCTTACCTGCCTTGTCGCTGATGCCGTCGTGATCAAAGTCAGGAGACAGGTTACATATGATCATATTGCAATATTCCCGCCGGAAGTCCCTAAAATTCATCCAGAACTCCCCGTCATCTTGTGTGGTGAGCTCCAGGTCTTGTTTTATATCCTCTATCACTCGGTCCCATTCGTCACTCCTGTCGTGTACAATACCAAGTTATAGGATGTTCAAACAGGTAGCCAATGATTACATAAAAGATTGACAAATATGATTTGATTGTCTGATTGATTTAATTATTGAATGATTGTTTATATGGATGAATGAGTCATTGATTGAATAAAAGATTGAACAAAAATGACTGATTGAATGATTATTTGGATGATTCATTAAATTTTCAATTTCAATTTCAATAAATTTTATTGTCAAAGGACAAATGGATTGGGCAGCAGGCATAGCCTATATAAGCCCT